>SJYV01004530.1:1666126-1685708 GCA_006410875.1 Neotragus pygmaeus | reverse complement strand
CCCGGCTGTCCTGCCCGGAAAATAGATCCCCCAAAGAGCCTCGCAGGCCTGGCCTCAGCCAGCAGGGAGCACCGCCAGTTGTCCCCCGCGTGTGGAAGCATGTTTTATGAGTGCTACAGGTTCGAGCATAGCAGAAATTGTAATTAACATTAACAAAAATAAGAGCCGCAGCTGCAGTCAAAACAAGCTACCCTGTAGGTTTCTGCAGTTGGGTATTCAGAAGGAAAGGGCCAGCTTTGCTTCCCAGGGAGGTGGGAAGGGGCACTTGACAGGGCCAGGAGGGAGGTGAGAGCCCAGCGCAAGACCCCTGGCTGCAGAGATCGGCAAGCTGGACTTGACTGCAGCCTGTACCTCTTTTCTCAGTCCCTTGGATGGTGGCTGACAGCCTAGCAGAGCTGTGCACCGGAGGAGGTGATGGTTTCCAGGGTCTTGTTTACGTATTCCTCTGGATCTTTCAGAGGAAACGCCTAAGATGGTGCTAAATGAGGGGCGCTTGCTAGGGATATGGCTTCGTTTGCCAAGTGAAAGTTAAGTTCTTGTAGAAAAGGCCATTTCTAGCCTACAGAGGGGTAGCTCTGAGGGTCATGTGCTGTGCGGAAACTTGTTTATCAGGGGAGAATTTGTGAGGGAATGGCCAAAGTGGAATGTTTTCTGTTAGACCTGAACATCTGTGTACAGTTCCACAGGAAAATGTTTTCTTGTTAAATCTTCTTTCTCTCTCTCCTTCTCTGTCTCTCGTGACACATCTAGAGCCAGGGGCTAAGAATTCACTGCACAGAAGTTCACCAATCTGTTGAGGCTGTGGTTGATGGAAGCGAATCAGTAGACTGCTGATTCTGCGTGTTCTTGTCACCGCGATGTTTTAGTTGAGAAATTGCCATTGGGTTTTAGGTGTTTCAGTTTGTTTGTTTGGTTTGGAATCATCTGACAACTTGGAAAGTATAACATCCAGTTTTTTTCCATGTCTGAATGTAATCACATGACTTGGTGTGACCTGGAAACGAAATACTACTTGTTTTGCATCTGGATTCTGGTTTTTTAAGAGTGGGCTTTGCTTGATCAGAACCTCTTTGCAAATGAAGTGTATAAGATGATGGAAAATGAAAGGTGACTACTAGAGGAGTATTCTGTGGGAGACCAGAAATGAAAAGATGTGTGGGTGCTTCTCAGCTCTCCTAATGATAGTGCTTATATTTTACTGTGGTATCTATTTGATTGACCTAAAACTTCAGTGTGCCATTGATTAGAAGCTTGGTTTTGAAAGTAGGAATTTTGGTTCTAGTTGTTGTTTAGTTTTGATTTTATTTACACAATTTTGCAGACTTCCTCAAATGGGTGGGTAAAAGGACCACGGGGTTTTATCCGGTTCTACTCCTTCATTTTTTGGATGAGGAGAGCAGACAAGTTAACTGGTTTGATCGAGATGCCTGAGCTAGTTTCAGTGAAAGCTGGAGCTAAAGCCCAGGCCCTCCTGAGTCCAGCTTTACATACTGCTTGACTGCTAATTCTAGGAAATTGAACTGGTTTCTTTATAAATGCACAAACCTTAAAGATCCATGTTTCTATATGTCTTTGAGATTTTTAAAAGTTTTTAGTTTTTAATTCCACAGCAGTTACAACTACAAATAGCTATTAATGATTGAGTAGGGGAAGCATTATGAAGAAGAAACTAGTGTTTGCCTATGTTTTCCCTTGTGAGTGATGTAGTAGGTAGATAAATATATGGCTATGAGAATTATAAACTTTGGAATTTTATCTGGTGCATTGCCCTCTTGTTCCTTGTCTCCATGGATATCTTGTACGTTAGTCATTTTGTGTATCTCTTTTGGTCCTAAAAGCATAACCTAGTAACTATTCTGATTCTTAATAGTTTTTTCTTTTTAATGTTTTATGGGGGATATTAATTTGCTTATTTTTAAAATTCTGAAATATTAGTATTGTATCACTTTTATAACTGCTTAATGTTTAAAGCACTCTCCAGTTACCAGTTTTACTGTTGTAAAATAATTGGAATTGAAGAATGAATATTCCCATTTTAAGAAATAGTAGAGTTTGGTAGAAGAAAAGTAGACATTTGACTCAGGGCCACACAGACCATCAGTGTTTGAAGAGGAGCTAAAATTCCGATCTTTTTGGACTCAGTTCTATTCCCATAACACTATATAGCATTTCTAAGATGACTCCAGTGAAATTTTAAAACTCCTAGAAATGTTAACACAGGGAAGTCTGTATGATTTTCCCTTTTATTTTTGGAAGAGATTAAAACTACTAAATTGGTTAGACTATTGTTCTTATATAATTTTAGTGCAAAAAATGTTTCATGGTCAAAGAGGGTTTTTTTAGGTATATCTGCTTTAATCCATACATTTTAGGTACCTAACAGTTACATCCACTCACTGTGTTATTTTTAAATTCAGCAGGAACTGTGCGAGATAGGCATTGGCAAAAAATGAAAAAGCAAGTAAGAGGTTTTAAACATCCTTAAGTTTATGGTATAGTCCTGGCCTATGTGTTCTGGAAATGTTTTGGCATTTCTAGGGTTTTTTCCCCCTTTTTATAGAACAGTTAATTGTGCTTCTGACCCAGATTGTGATTGTAGATTCCTATGGTGTTTAAGACAATATCCTCCTTTACTGGAGCCCCTCAAATGAACTTCCTTAACATCTGGAAAGTTTTTAAGATTCCACATGTCACTTTTAGGTATTTAGATGATGCTATTATTCTTTTAACAGGCTGTCCTTGCCTCCATGTCTCTGCGTATGTATTGCAATCCTAACATTTTGTGACTTGAGTCACCAGTGACAAGTCTTGATTCCCTGGGTGTTAACTTCATGTTTTCTTATGAAGGTACAAAGGTAGTTGTCAAGAATAACTCAAAAAGGTGAGAGTTAAAAAGGAGTTGCTGACATACATTCTTCCATTCAGCAGAAATTGACTGAGTGCTTACTGTATGTTTGGATTTATGTCAATAAGGATTTAAAAAGATAAGAGGTGACCCCACCCTGGAACTGCTCACATCCTGGTTGGTATATCAGGTGTGAAAACAGGTGTGAAATGAAATAAGTATTAATATATCAGTGCTCTGTAAGCACACTGGAAGGGAAAGGGACCTTTTCAAAGAGGAGGTGAGAGTTGAACTGGCCATTGAAGGGTGAGTAGGAGTTTCCCACATAGCCCACGTTAGCAAGGAGATTTCAGGCAGCACTTGGAAAGGACGGTAGTTCTGGCTGTCCTCTCAGTTCAGTTCAGTCGCTCAGTCGTGTTTGACTGTTTGCAACCCCATGAACTGCAGCATACCAGGCTTCCCTGTCCCATCACCAACTCCCGGAGTCCACCCAAACCCATGTCCATTGAGTCAATGATGCCATCCAACCATCTCATCCTCTGTAGTCCCCTTCTCCTGCCCTCAATCTTTCCCAGCATCAGGGTCTTTTCAAATGAGTCAGTTCTTCACATCAAGTGGCCAAAGTATTGGAGTTTCAGCTTTAATATCAGTCCTTCCAATGAATATTCAGGACTGATCTCCTTTAGGATGGACTGGTTGGATCTCCTTGCAGTCCAAGGGACTCTCAAGAGTCTTCTCCAACACCGCAGTTCAAAAGCATCAATTCTTCGGCACTCAGCTTTCTTCATAGTCCAACTCTCACATCCATACATGACCACAGGAAAGACCATAGCCTTGACTAGACGGATCTTTGTTGACAAAAGTAATGTCTCTGCTTACTCACTACTATACTAAGCACACTATGCCTTTTACCTTGTTTAACCCGCCTAACCCCCCTAATGAGGCAACTTTGTTACCCTCTTTATTACTGATAAGGGCCCTGAAGTTCAGAGAGATTAATTGCCCAAGGTCATATAGTTTGAAGTGGTGGAGGTTAGATTCATTTCCCTTGTGTCTAATTGAAAATCCCTGAACACCTAACCATTATGAAACATGACCTCACCGAAAAGAGAGGAATATAAAAGAGAGTGTGGTGTCTCCATGGGTCGTAGGGAATCCAGCTTCTTCTTCTCAGACAGAGTGTGACAGTGGTAGGTGAGAACTGGAAAGACTCAGGTCATTTAGGCGCAGCATTTTAGAACCTTGTGTTCTTGCCTGTAAGTTCTCGAGTTCTTTGTGGAAATGGAGTGCCCACATGTGAGTGACATTTTCAGTGGTAACTCCAGAAACATCATGGAGAGAAGAGGTGGTGAATTCTAGGCTTAGAAGCAAAAGGACATGTGAGGAGGCTGCTTCCCTCGTCCCAGTAAAAGTCTCAAGAACTCCAGGTGGGATAGCATGGCTGCAGGGGTGTGGGCAGTTAGAAATGACAGTGGGGCTCCATGGTGACTTGGGAAGGTACAGGGAGATATGTAGATGCACTGAGTGACTATGCGGGAGGGTGACTCAGTAGGTAAAGAATCTGCCTGCCAATGCAAGAGACCCAGATTTGATCCTCTGTGGGGAAGATACCCTGGAGAAGGAAGTGGCCCCCTGCTCCAGTATTCTTGCCTGAAAAATCCCATGGACATTGAAGCCTGTTGGGCTACAGTCCATGGGGTCGCAAAGACTTCGTCACAACTGAGCACAGCAGCACAGCCTTTTCTTGGTCAGAAACTCAGGGTTATGGGAGGAAGAAGTGGTTTGAGTGGAAAAAGTGTGACTTGAGTTTGAGTTGCCCATGAGGAAGGCAGCTGATCTATAGTTGGACACAGGTAAGTTTTGAGTTCAGGAGTCATGGATTGGGCTTGTCTAAGCTGGAGGTGTTCCGGGAGTAAAAAGCCACGAGCAACTTGAGACTTGAACCCTGGGGGAACCCTGGAACCCTCCTTGATTGCTGCTGTGGAGGAGACCAAGAGAAGGTAGTTGGGAGAGACCGAGGTCATCCAATTAATTGGCAGAGTCTAGTTCTAGTCATTCAGCTTTTGTGATGGTATTTTAAATTATGCAGAACGTTAAAATTGCTATTATAAAAATTGAAGTCAGTTTCTGAAGCTCAGAATGTTTTACTTTGCCCTCTTTTTAGAACTTCCTATAGCTCCAAGGTCAATTTTGTCCCCAGTGAAGCCTCATGCTTTTGTACTGTGTATACTGGTAATGTTGGTTTTTCTTCTGAAATCTCTCCAGGCTGCCCTGAAGAGAATGGTTCTCTAGGAGACATATATTTCTAATTTCAGGTCCTTTGATTTCTGGTACTTGAAAGACCACAGTGGGGAGGAGGAGAGGTACAGAGAGTGAGGCTTGGACAAAAAGCATTGGACAAGCCTGTATTGCTTTTATATATATATCCAGGACTTCCCTAATTCATTTTTATGAACTGCTTTGCTTTTGGCAAAGAATGAGGATAAAATAACTTGTCTAGCTACACTGACAGAAGATAAGTTCATTTAGCATAGAGTACCATCTGTGAGTTTAGTAGAAGGGTTCAACTAGAAGTCTTGCAGAAATCTAAGAAGTAAAATCCCTCAGTCAATGAAATCACACTTCAGACAGGCCCAAGTACTGAACTGTATTCTCCTTTGTTTTAGAAGATTGCAGAGAAAGCACATGCCTCAGATAGTGCATCAGTTAAAGAAAATTTGAAGGTCTTGGACTTCTAGTAAGATGGACTTGGAATTTCATTTTGTAATCTGCTGCTGCTAAGCTGCTAAGTCGCTTCAGTCGTGTCCGACTCTGCAACCCCATAGACGGCAGCCTACCAGGCTTCCCTGTCCCTGGGATTCTCCAGGCAAGAACACTGGAGTGGGTTGCCATTGCCTTCTCCAGTGCATGAAAGTGAGAAGTGAAAGTGAAGTCACTCAGTTGTGTCCTACTCTTCGTGACCCCATGGACTTCAGCCTACCAGGCTCCTCCGCCCTTGGGATTTTCCAGGCAAGAGTACTGGAATGGGGTGCATTGCCTTCTCCAATTCTGTAAGCTAGGTAGTCCCAAACTATTTCTTGAATTATGATATTACAAAGAGCACTTCTATGCATTTAGTGATATGTAAAACCCAAGAGATAGGGCTTAGGAGATGATGGGAAAAACTGAAAGTTGAGGACTTCAGCTAATTGACTGTATACTCCTGAAGGGTTGTGTGGCTAGACCTCAGAGAACACTGAATGAATGAGATGGATTGCAAACAGCAAGTTGATCTTTAAGCTTTCATATAAAAAAAACACCTGCTGAGATGCTTTTAAGACTTGTGAGTTACTGTCTGAGGCTGGCAAGAATTCCTAACTGGGAGGGGATCCTGGCTGTTAGTTTTCTTCCACCCCTCACCTCTTGGCCATAATAACGCTTGAGAGAAATCCCAAGTAGATTCTCTGTAGGAAGGCTGGGGCCCCCTGGCTTATGCCATCACTTTTGTTCATACAGGAATGTTCAGGGATGGCTTGTGTTCCTGAAATAGAGATCACTACATTGTATTCCTTGTTGGAAAGCTGAGTATCTCAGCAGTGGGGAGAAATAACATGTTTTGAGAGAGCCAAGCCATTGACCAAAGGAAGGCCCGAGTGTGGCAGCTGGATTGTTGGGCTGAATGGCCTTAAATGGTCATCACAGTCAGTACAGCCCAGAGACTTAAAATAGGTTTGGGGCTTACAAGATACTACAGTGCATATCTACATGGGAATCTTTTCCAGCCTAAAAGTACAATTCTCTGCTTCTGGATCATGTACTTTCCTAGGTGTGATTAGTTTGATTTGCAAGTAGTGGAGAAGACCAAGAACGAAGACAGCAGTGCTTTCAGAATAGAGCTAAATGCCAGAGACGGCGTAGTGAACGAGACCGACCTGGTCCCTGCCCTCATGGTAATAGAGAAGATGCTGGTGAAGTGTGAAAAATGTTGTAATCCGGAGGCGGGAGAGCCAGTAGAGTGCTGATGTGTTCATGCACTTTCTGTATCCTTTCATCTCGATGTCAAGTATGGGTTGAATGGAATGTCTATGATACCACAGTGCCTGTGCTAAATATTAGGTAGAGAATGATGACCAAGAAACCTGATCTCTGCCTCCACTGAGAACTTACTCTAAGGACCCTGAAAACATGTACAGCAAACTCTTCCTTAGGTGCAGCCGTTCTGGAGTCCTTTCTTTTTTTCCAGATCCCTAGTTTCATAGCCATCCCCGGCCCCTCAGCCCCTTCTGCCTTTGTCTGAGGCTGTCTATCTGCATCATGACGTCCACTCTCCCCGTGGCAGTGTTGGCGAGGTCCCTGCTGCGTGCACAGCTCTTTCCTTTGAAGAAACCTGGTACCGACTGTACATTCAAACCAGATTGGATTTCGTAAAGGTGGGGGTGGGAGCCAACTTATATGATAGCCCTTTTGAACAAACCACTTCTGTTCCATTGATGTTCCCTCTCTGAATTCCAGATTGGCGGCAGTAAGCACACAATGAATGACCACCTACACGTCAGCAGCCACGGACAGATCCAGGTTCAGCAGCTGTTTGAGGATAACAGTAACAAGCGGACAGTGCTCACGACACAACCAAATGGGCTTACTGCGGTGGGCAAAACAGGGTTGCCCGTGGTGCCGGAGCGGCAGCTGGAGAGCATCCACAGACGGCAGGGGAGTTCCACCTCTCTGAAGTCTCTGGAAGGCATGGGGAAGGTGAAAGCCAACCCCATGACGCCTGAGCAAGCGATGAAGCAATACATGCAAAAACTAACCAGCTTTGAACACCATGAGATTTTCAGCTACCCTGAAATATACTTCTTGGGTCCAAATGCAAAGAAGCGCCAGGGCATGACAGGCGGGCCCAACAACGGTGGCTACGATGACGACCAGGGATCCTACGTGCAGGTGCCCCACGATCACGTGGCTTACAGGTACGAGGTCCTCAAGGTCATTGGGAAGGGGAGCTTTGGGCAGGTGGTCAAGGCCTACGACCACAAAGTCCACCAGCACGTGGCCCTGAAGATGGTGCGGAACGAGAAGCGCTTCCACCGGCAGGCGGCTGAGGAGATCCGCATCCTGGAGCATCTGCGCAAGCAGGACAAGGACAACACCATGAACGTCATCCACATGCTGGAGAACTTCACCTTCCGCAACCACATCTGCATGACATTCGAGCTGCTCAGCATGAACCTCTATGAGCTCATCAAGAAGAACAAGTTCCAGGGCTTTAGTCTGCCTCTGGTTCGCAAGTTCGCCCACTCCATCCTGCAGTGCCTGGACGCTTTGCACAAAAACAGGATAATTCACTGTGACTTGAAGCCCGAGAACATTTTATTGAAGCAGCAGGGTAGAAGCGGGATTAAAGTGATTGATTTTGGCTCCAGTTGTTACGAGCACCAGCGGGTCTACACTTACATCCAATCCCGTTTCTACCGGGCCCCGGAAGTGATCCTCGGCGCCAGGTATGGCATGCCCATCGACATGTGGAGCCTGGGCTGCATCCTCGCAGAGCTCCTGACCGGTTACCCGCTCTTGCCTGGGGAGGATGAAGGGGACCAGCTGGCCTGTATGATTGAACTGCTGGGCATGCCCTCCCAGAAACTGCTGGATGCATCCAAACGAGCCAAAAATTTTGTGAGCTCCAAGGGTTATCCTCGTTACTGCACTGTTACGACTCTCTCAGACGGCTCTGTGGTTCTCAATGGTGGCCGTTCCCGGAGAGGGAAACTGAGGGGCCCACCAGAGAGCAGAGAGTGGGGGAATGCACTGAAGGGGTGTGACGATCCCCTCTTCCTTGACTTCTTAAAACAGTGTTTAGAGTGGGATCCTGCAGTTCGCATGACCCCTGGCCAGGCTTTGCGGCACCCCTGGCTGAGGAGGCGGCTGCCGAAGCCTCCGACAGGGGAGAAGACGTCTGTGAAGAGGATCACCGAGAGCACTGGTGCTATCACATCCATTTCCAAGTTACCTCCACCTTCCAGCTCAGCTTCCAAACTGAGGACTAATCTGGCACAGATGACGGATGCCAACGGGAATATCCAGCAGAGGACAGTATTGCCAAAACTGGTTAGCTGAGCCGAGCCCCCCCCACCCGATGCTGGTGATTCTGAAAGATGCGACGTTGCTGAGCCTTATTGGGTTGAAAAAGAGTAGCTCAGACCTGTTTTTATTTGCTCAATAACTCGACTCATTTGTATCTTTTCGGCACTTGTTTTAATGTAAGAAAGTTGTTTGTTTTGTTTTATAAAATACATGGGGACGATGCTTTAAGTTTTTATACTTTCTGAAACTGTTTTTGTGTTCTAAAAGTACGATGAGCCTTACTGTAATTAGTGTGGCAGAGTAATAAACATCAGTGGCAGGCCATTGATCACGTCGTGACTGCCGCGCATCTACAGATTGGTGTCAGAGACATTCACTATGTCTTCATGGTTCATAGTGTATTCTCCCCGAGGTGATTGCCTCTGAAGGCCGCCCCCCGCCCCAAGCCCTTCTCTCTCCACACTCCAGGTTCACGCACAGGTGCAGTATGTCCTGCTTCGTTCTCCATAAGTTAGTTGGGTGGTAGTGATGGTGGGAGGAGGATGGTCAGGACGAAAATGGTATTGTAAGAAAAACTGCACCTTAGAGGTTTTTCTTCCCTGAAATAGTGCTCAGAGACAAAATCCCCACAGTTGCAATGCCCAGTTAGCATTTTGACGTTCTAAAGGCTGGCCAAGCAGACCTGGTGGATGAATGGAAACACGTGTATCCCTCCAAATTCTCCAATGTGATCAGCAAGCTGTTTTGCAAAGAAGTCTTGTTTAACAGAATTTGGTTTTGCGCCTAAAATTAGAAATGTATTCCATGAACTAACTGTTCTTCCCTTCTCTTTGCTTTTCTCCCCGCTGTTCCTCTTTCACCACACATCTGTTGCTTGCATCTAGTTTCTTTTCCTTCCTTCAAATACATATCCCAGACTGTTAATACAGAAAAGAGACATTTTTAGCTGTGATTATGACCATCTCTTTCATGTTCCAATTTAAAAAAGAACAGCCTAGCTACTTAAGGTGGGGATTTCCATAGTTCCAGAGACAGTTCAGCAGACTCGAGTGCGTTCACACTTCAGGTGCCACAGTAAGGTTCTTTTAGCCTGGGAAAACATCACCTCTTTAAAGAGGGTTGAAAATCCTCTTCATCAACAGACGTCAATTGTCCTTGTCCAGCAAGGCCAATTTTAATGAATTCTAAGGAGGAAAAGTTCAGCCTCAAGTTAAATGGTTTGACTTACTCTATGCATCATTAGAAGAATCGTAGACATTGCATTCCTCTGTTTTATTTTCCTTTCGTTTGGATTGCACTTGATTGTTTTTGTGGGAATGACACTTTACCTGGAAAAGTAACTCTTGAGAGTTAGGTAAAAGAATATTTTCTCCTCTGAATAATAATTATTTTCACAGTGAAAATTTCAGTATTTTATCACTAATGTATGAGCAGTGATACATATCAGTTTCAAGGCACGTGGAAAAAAATTTAGTTATGTGCAATTTAATATAGAAAGATTTCTGCCTGTTTGGACAATAGGTTTGGGTAGTATAAAATAGGATAAATACTCTTTTATATGCACAGATATTATTGTATGGATTGCCTGTAAATTGATTTACAAGTACTTAAAGCATGGTCCCCAGTGAGGCCAAGAAAGTTTCCGGTTAAGTTCTTTTAATATTAATCCTACAGTTTCTCTTGCTTTAAAAAAGAAAAAGAGTAGTTTTGAACAAAACACTTTACTTATCTTGAGGCTTTGTCAGTTGATGGTGGAGAAAAATGCTCAGGAAATATTACAGATATTTGCCAAAAAGTCAGTAATAAGATTAGCTTATTAATAAGGTAGTGGTGTTGATATTTGCTTTACTATTTAAGGGTGTCACTGATAAATTAATTTATACTTCTGTATTTAGAAATTATAGCTTCTTTCCCCTAGTCAAATTCTTTAGCCTGTTGTACACATTTCTGTGTAATCTGTGGAAGTGCAATAATGTTAGTTGCATTTTAAATGATGCTCATGTGATCAGTCAGTGGCTTATAGAATTTAAAGATTGTGTATTATTAAAATTTTGGCTTAAAGGCATAAGAAGTGTAAGACTTGCGGTGGCTTTATAAAACCATAAGCCTCTTAATGATGGTTAGCGTCTGTAGGTCATTAAAACAAACAGAAACATAAAGGCTATTTTCCCCTTGCAATGCTCCTCTTCTGCTGTATCCACTCAAGATTTTCACTGAAATAAACGAACCTGAGCCTGCTCTTAATATGAATTTCCCTATAGAATGATTATCCATGTTAAAACTTATAAACAAACTAATACTGCTTGTCTCCTCCCCCACCACACAGAACTGGTTCTTAAGATGCCAACAGTGCATTTGTGACTCTCTTTATTCACAAATGTAACCGGAAACTTCTAAGCCAAACTAAAATGTGCAGCACTGTGGGGCTCCCCTCCCCTGCACCTCCTAAATACAGTGACGTTTCCCTTACTCACAAAGAGCCACCACGTTCAGTGTTTAGTGATAGAGCTGCTTTTTAAGTCTAGCTTAATCATAATGTCAGAAAAAGACAAATGTTGCATCGCTGTGATTTTAAAATATAAATCAATGAAGGGCTCTGATAGGCTACTAGGAGTTGGCTTGGAAACAGTCCCTGGTCTCACAGGTTACCATTGTCTAGGGATGTCTGAGCTGTTTTCAGATTCAGGAAGAGCACAGTGTGGTCTGGTCTTTGGTTGTGGTCTCATCGGGCTCCGTTTCTTGCACCCCCAGAGCGTGCATTACCACTTAACGTGTATTGCTACAACAGTGATGCAAGACAGTGTAGAGGAGAAATTGTGCCCTTAGTGATAACAATGTGCCTTTTGTTCTGAATGCCATGTTGTAGGGCATGCATTTTTTGGCCTCTTTAACTCTTTGAATACTAGGCAGTAAGAATGGAACCCACCTCTGCAAAGAGACATCTGTCTTAAACATTCAGATACTTACTGGCCTTAATAGAAACCATAAGGCGTAAATCATCGTCGGGCACCAAAAAAGGTCACCACTGGTTAGTTACACATGGAATTCCTATGTTTAAGGGGTTAAAGATGGTCTTTGTTGTATCTTAACATCAAACTGATTTTTTTAATGATATTTTTTTTTTGTTATGCTAACACTAGACAAAAATCGACTGTATTTGTAAAAATTTACCTCAAACCATTTAATTTTATAGTGTGATTAATCCCAGGGCATTTGGTATGAACCAAAGTGCATTCCTTTTATATATGCCTGGCTCTAGTAAGGATGGCCAGGGATTTTTACAATTTGGGTGCAAGGCACTTAAGCCACTTTTAAACTTACTAGGTGGTTTGGAGTCACGTGGAAGGACTCCATCAGAATGTTAGGAAACACTTCAGGCATCAGTAGCATTGGGCCATATTGGAATCTTCAAAGTGTGAATTATTTTCAAGAGAGCATTCATTTTTGTGATTTTTTTCATCAAGAATATTCTGGTAAGCAGAAGACTTAAACTGATTTGGTTGGTAAAGGTTTTAATATTGCCCAACATAATGCTGTGGTAGCATTAAAAGAAAAAAAAGTATTTGTGAACTCTGTTTCTTAGGGGCTTGTACATCTCTGCTATGGACATAGATAAAATTAATTGTAATTATACTCAGCTCAACTGCTACAGTTATGTCTAGGCAGTGGCTTGAGTTTCTATCGAGCAACAACTTAGACACGTGACTGTAATATGCTGCAACTGTGTGTACTGAAAATATGTGAAAATGGTTGAATGTGGACTGTGTATATATGTATGTAAAAATTTCTGTGAGATGCTGCTGTCGCCACTTAACATGAAATATGTTCTAGTGGATTTTAATCCTAGTGGCCAGTTCTATGATACTGTATGTATTGTACAGCTGATGACAGGAGTAAGACTGTTCAGTGAATATTTGTTAAATTTTATTGTCATGGCCAGAGATAATTTCAGAATAAAATTTTAATGTCCTACCTTACTTTTCTCCCCTTTTCTAACTGTAATTTTACTCCTGATCTATTTCTGGTGTTAGTCTTGGTCTAGTAGCCTGGAGAGAGTTTAGAATACAAATACTTTTCAGCAATCACCACTTATTTTATTAGTTTCATATAAATGTACAAATGCCAAGTCAGAAAGGCTGGAGTTTTAGTTAGTTCACTCTTGCTTTTTCTCAGTGTATTCTGTTCTTTTAGTATTTTTGTGAGCCTCTGCTATATTCTCTATCTTATATTTAGTATCTTGTAGAACTTCAGATCTTTTTTGTGTGTGTGTTTGTTTTTTAATTTCTTTTTCAGGGCCTTGGGAGCAGAGTCGAAGTTATTTCCGGCGGGTCTTCATTCTTCCCTGTACTTAAAGTCCTGGTAAATTATTCTTAATGTGCTCTCACCAGCTCCCCTGTATTTTTTTTAATGCTTATGCTTTTGCAGTTCTTGTACTCGTGGTCTCTTTGGTTCACATTTTTGGGAGTTTTTAGTGGCTC
This sequence comes from Neotragus pygmaeus, assembly GCA_006410875.1. Taxonomy (NCBI): domain Eukaryota; kingdom Metazoa; phylum Chordata; class Mammalia; order Artiodactyla; family Bovidae; genus Neotragus; species Neotragus pygmaeus. The sequence goes on along the minus strand of SJYV01004530.1, from coordinate 1,672,325 downwards.
CTCTAGTCATGGCTGGATCAGAAAATAAGGCCTGTGAACTGCAGCTAGCTCGTGATTTGTCAAGTTAATACCAAGCAGAGAGTTTACTCACAGATGACAGTGAGCAGATGCTGTGTAATTTGTCAGACATTGCAGGGTTATTATGCAGACAAACATTTCCCTCTTGTGGAAAGAACTACCTCACATTTTTATTTACACCCGTCCTGCCAGCAACAGCAGAGGAGCTACTTAGCGTGGCTTCCTGTAGCAGAAGGGGGCTATGCCGAAAACAAGGGCACGCAATAGGAGTTTCCAGCCCCAGACTTGGTCTCATCACAGCCTAGGCCATGGACTTCCATAATTGCTTCTCTTGTTTCTCAGACTTCTTACCCAGTGAAAAAATACCAACCAACCAAGAAGCCCAGTATATTTGATAACAAATTTTTAAGAGATGTGCATTATGTATGAAAATGAAAGTTGATGCTAAAGCTACAGTTTAAAATATTGTCCAGATTTGACAGAGCAGATGATAGCTCTTGTGCATTCTCTATCGTCAGATCTTCTCAAAGTTCTTTCTTAAATTGACATATGCTACTTTTTATTTGAATTTCTGTAATCTTTTCCCTTTTGGAATAAATACACAAATATTCTTAGAACCTCAAAGTTGTCTTCAAACTAGCACTGGAGGGTGTTCCTAGCTGGCATTGGTATTGATCTTTTAGAGCAAGAGAAATTAGTTTATTTTCTGTTTTGGAAAAAGAACTGTTGAGAGAGATTTGAAAAAAGGGTATTTGTGACTTTGTTTCATTGCTGTTTTAAAAAAGCTTGAATTATGCTGCATTTCCTTTGGGCGATTAGGCAAATAAACACTTGTCATGAGGGATGCTTAACACCTTCCAAAATGAAAAATGACTTGCCAGCGCATTACACATACATAAAAAAATTGCATCTTACTGCAAAGGATTTGGTTTATTTGGTTTGTCTTTGACTCTGTTTTGCTGTGCTTAATATCTGTGCTTAACATCCTTAATATCTGTGCTACATTTCGTATATATGGGAAGAAGAAACACAATTGCCATTCCTTTGCATCTCAAGGACGTTTAATGAGCAAACTAAATTAATATTCATTCCTCTGAGGAAAGCTGACATTTTAGGAGTATTAACTAGCCATCTATAGAAGGGAGCAACAAGATATATAATAACTCCCATGTCTTCCAGAGCTTCTTGTATGCTCTTTATGAAGAAAGCCTCCCAGATCTCATGGTGGTATATGAACATCACTTTAGCCTTATTCATCCCTCTGAACTGTAATTACCCTAATTTGATAGAAGTGACTTGCTCCAAAGTGACTGCAAAAAAGCTGGGCCTCAGGTTGCAATCAGATAAAGAACTTTGCTCTCGGACAATAAAGGAAAATCCCTAATTGTACATCACAACCAAAAAGAAAGGGGAGAAAATTTGAACTAGCAGTGGGCATTTCTATTATTTGAATAAATTGTGTATCAGTTTCCAAGAATATTTTTTAAAAGGGGAAAAACTACAAAGAAAAAAAAAGCAAAATGAAACGGAGAAATAGGGTAGCTTAGTCTCTTGGTATATCCAATAACTAAATGCACTGTCAGCACACCCTTCAGTTAATTTAAGAAAGAGGGACTTCTCATTGCCATATGGGGGGAGATTAATTATAATGGCTTTATTTTTTATTGTTCTTAACATATGCTTTTACATATGAATGTATGAAGATATTTTTGACTCTTCACTAAATCTCAGGGATTAAAAGTTAAATTTGACTGACTAGCAGCAGGTAAATCTCTTAAATTCAAACTTACTCAGGTTTCCTCTCCTTTGCTTCCCTATTTAAGAAACAGAATGCCTGCCAAAGAAATATATAAAAATTAAAATTCCAAATATAACTTTAAAATACCAAATTGTAAATAAACCAATTTTAAAAACAGAAATATTGTGTCTTTCCTTGCTTTTTACTCCAAATTATTTCCCCTCCTAAGTTTGAGGAGTTTTAAGTATCTAAACTATCTCTTCACTTATAGAAATGAAGTGTTATTTACAAAACAAAAACCCATGAACAGGCTTGCGTCATTTAAAGTAAGAGCTTATTGAATAGTTTTCTGTTGTGTAGGGGGAAATATGATTAGTGTACAAGCAGTTTATAAAGATTTTCAGGAAAAAGTGCATGGGTAAGTTTGGGCTGATATTTTTATCCTTTTTTCTGAGGAGGGATACCTAACATAATTTACCTTTTATCTAGAGTTCAATTTATTTGAATTTTTGACTTGAGTAGCCTTACATTTTAAAAAAGAACACAAAAACTACCACCACCAGATATCCATCTTATTAATATCTATTGTAGGTGGCATTCACCTGTCAAGTATTTATTAAATGCCTACTACATGTCAGGTATTATTTAGGCACTAATGATATATGTTGGTGAAGAAAGCAGTTCCTGTCTTTAGGTTTTTAGACTGGGAAACAAGCTATTAGACAAGTAAATATATGAATAAATACATAGTTGTAAGAAAAGCTGTAAAGAAAAAATACAGTGATGCCGTGTGGTACGGATAATGAAAGCGGGGAGGTTTCGTTTTATGGATCAAGAATGGCTTCACTTGTGAACAGGAAGGAGTGCATGGACAGAAACACTGAGCTAAGGGCAAGGCACGTGTGAGCGATTAAAGGAAGGTCCTTGCAGCTAAAACTGGCAAGAACCACAAGAATGAGAGAACCTAGTGTGACATGAAGCTGGGGAGCTAACTGGGCCCCAGGCCATGCCAAGCCTTGTAGGTGCTGTCAGAGATTTTGATCTCTATCCTATCTGCAAGCAACCATGGGATTTTAAGGAGGAAAATGCCCTGAGCAGATGGACTGTCCCTGGCTGTCTTTAGCAGAATGTGCTGAGAGGGGTCAGAGAAGAGGGAAGAAAACCAATGCGAAGTGTTCTCAGGAGATGTAAATTGAGAGCCTAGGGCAGGAATGGAGATTTTCAAAGAGGATGGATTGGAGGGCTTTTTAAGATGCAGAATTATTAAGCTAGAAATAATAATGGTGTTTCTTTGTGCATGAAAAGTAGCTGTTGCTGTTTTAGTGTTTGATTTTCTACATTGCATCAAAAGGAGATAGATACAGTTTCTGGTTTGCTGGAGAAAAGAGAAGGGTAAAGATTAATGCCTTTGGATATAGAGTTATTATAAAGTACTAGTAAGGCAAAATCACTGCAGATGATGACTGCAGCCATGAAATTAAAAGACGCTTACTCCTTGGAAGGAAAGTTATGACCAACCTAGATAGCATATTGAAAAGCAGACATTACTTTGCCAACAAAGGTCCGTCTATGGTTTTTCCAGTGGTCATGTATGGATGTGAGAGTTGGACTGTGAAGAAAGCTGAGCACCGAAGAACTGATCCTTTTGAACTGTGGTGTTGGAGAAGACTCTTGAGAGTCCCTTGGACTGCAAGGAGATCCAATAAGTCCATTCTGAAGATCAGCCCTGGGATTTCTTTGGAGGGAATGATGCTGAAGCTGAAACTCCAGTACTTTGGCCACCTCATGCGAAGAGTTGACTCATTGGAAAAGACTCTGATGCTGGGAGGGATTGGGGGCAGGAGGAGAAGGGGACAACAGAGGATGAGATGGCTGGATGGCATCACCAACTCGATGGACGTGAATCTGAGTGAACTCCGGTCCGGGAGTTGGTGATGGATAGGGAGGCCTGGCATGCTGCGTTTCATGGGGTCGCAAAGAGTTGGATACGACTGCGTGACTAAATTGAACTGAACTGAGTAAGCTATTTATCTCTTGCTGAAATTTGAGGACTTTGAGTCAAATCTCATTTATTAATTGAATTTAAAAAATTTCAGGAATTGTATGTTTAAAATAATTTGTAAAAAAGAAAGAAAAAAGATGGAAAAAGGGGGTCGGTTAAGCCAAATCTCCCCCAACAGCTATCCTTTTCTTTAGGTTTCCCTCCTTCTCTTCCTCCCTCCCTCCTTCCTTCCACAGAAGTCATACTTTTAGTGTACAGACATTTGAATACAACAAAACAAAATAACCACCCCCTGCAAGAAAAAGAGAAGGTGAAGGAGATAGATTCCAGTTAACTTTATGTTAACTGAGAAGATAAGATTAGATAGCAAACATTAATAAAAGATCAAATTCTGAGCAAGGAAATGTTATTTGTGCTGCTGCTAGATAAAGAAAGCTTCAGGGAGTGGGTCTCCAGCCAGGTCTTGGTGGTCCAAGTGCTAGAGAGAAAAAGAGCATTCTAGAAGAGACTTACTACAGCTGGGCCTGGCATGTATCATGCATTCTTCTGGTCATCCAATATTTATTAAGCACTCTGTGTATATGATTTTTTTCCTTGGCCTAATGTAAGGGCTAAACAGAGACGGAGCTTTTTTTGTTTGTTTGCTTTTGCAAGATAGAAAGTGAAGGATAATTCCTTTGTTTTGAAGGGTGAAGCCTTTTTGTCTTGTGGTTTCCTCAAATGTGCCACATTCTCAAGTCACAACAGCTGTACAAATGCATGCTCTGTGAAGAATGTCTTTCCCAAACTGTGTTTCTTGGTAGGCCTCAGTTCAGGCCAGATACCATCACTTCCTCTCCAAAGCCCTCCTTTACCTGAGCTTGGGCAAGGTGGCCCTTTCCGAAAGCTAACATTGGCAGTCTTAGCACCTGGGAGGAAGTTTTGCTGAGTAGAAGGTGAATGGAAGTGACGTGAGATCCTTTGCCCTGCTTCCCTCCATCTTACCCTCTGGGCATTCACTGCCAGCTGAGCAGAGAGGTGTCTGGAGATAACCATTTTAATAGGAGAGGGGGGCCAGATATTTAACAGATAATCCTGAAAATGTCAGGAATAAATCATGAGAAGTGTCATGAGGGAAAATGAGCTACATATTGTGAGAAAGAAAAGTGGCCTGGGCAGTCAGCATAGCCCCCTCTGGTATGACGGTGTTGGTGTGGTCTTCTGAAGGGTGAGGGCAGCTCAGAAGCCCAGGACACGTGCACATTGCTGTATTTAAAATACATAACCAATGAGGGTCTGCTGTGTAGCACAGAGAACTCTGTTTAATATTATGTAACAACCTAAATGGGGAAAGAATTTGAAAAAGAATAGATACGTGAATTTATGTAACGGAATCACTTTGCTGTACACCAGAAACTGTCACAACATTATCAACTGTGTGTGTGTGTTCAGTCATGTCTGATTCTTTGTGACCCCCCATGGACTGTAGCCCAGCAGGCCCCTCTGCCTGTGAAATTTTCCAGGCAAGATTCCTGACTGGAGTGGGTTGCCATTCCCTTGGCCAGGGGATCTTTCAGACCCAGGGACTGAACCTGTGCTTCTTGTGTCTCCTGCATTGGCAGGTGGCTACTTTACCACTGCATGCCCCGGGAAGCTCTAATATACTATATTCCAATGCAAAATAAAAAATTGAAAAAATTATTAAATAGAATCAGTTAAAAGAGTAAAGGGAAATCCCAGGGCATGGCAGGAGGCCTGTGAGCCTGGAATTTGGGATTTGGTGACCAACTATCACGACATTGTTAATCAACTGTGTGTGGGTGAGTGTTCAGTCATATCTGACTCTTTGTGATCCCCATGGACTGTAGCCCACCAGGCTCCTCTGTCCATGGGATTTTCCAGGCAAGAATACTGACTGGAGTCAAAGGGAAAGATGACACAAGATGAGGAGGAGGAAAAAGGGAGGCCAGACCACAGAAAAGGCTGTTTAGACCACGTTGAGGAGTTGGGAATTTGTTCTGAATGCCCCAGGAAGCCAATGAAGCATTTAAAGCAGATTTTTAAACAGTCATCCAGATTGCCTATGGAGAAACACTGGAAGGGAGCCAGGTGGAAACGGTGAGACTTGGTGAGACGGTAGAGCCCTAACCGCCTGAGAGAACTTCGGGACAAAGTGTCTGATAGGATTAATGAAGGCCCCACACCACAGGTTCTGTTTAGGAAATGAGGTGAGGTGGGGGTTAGAAGAGCATGCCAAAGGTACCATTTGTGTTGTTATTGTTATGACTAGAGTTGCACAGACTGGGTGAAACTGTGTTTTATAAAATGTGACTATATAAAAATTACAGATATGTAAAAGATTTCTATCTGACAATTTGAGAGAGGACTACTTGCCTAAATCTCGAGGTGCCCCAATTCAATTTAATTAATCTATTAGGGCCTTTTAAATCACTAAAAAAAAA
>SJYV01004530.1:1649078-1666065 GCA_006410875.1 Neotragus pygmaeus | reverse complement strand
TGTACAGACATTTGAATACAACAAAACAAAATAACCACCCCCTGCAAGAAAAAGAGAAGGTGAAGGAGATAGATTCCAGTTAACTTTATGTTAACTGAGAAGATAAGATTAGATAGCAAACATTAATAAAAGATCAAATTCTGAGCAAGGAAATGTTATTTGTGCTGCTGCTAGATAAAGAAAGCTTCAGGGAGTGGGTCTCCAGCCAGGTCTTGGTGGTCCAAGTGCTAGAGAGAAAAAGAGCATTCTAGAAGAGACTTACTACAGCTGGGCCTGGCATGTATCATGCATTCTTCTGGTCATCCAATATTTATTAAGCACTCTGTGTATATGATTTTTTTCCTTGGCCTAATGTAAGGGCTAAACAGAGACGGAGCTTTTTTTGTTTGTTTGCTTTTGCAAGATAGAAAGTGAAGGATAATTCCTTTGTTTTGAAGGGTGAAGCCTTTTTGTCTTGTGGTTTCCTCAAATGTGCCACATTCTCAAGTCACAACAGCTGTACAAATGCATGCTCTGTGAAGAATGTCTTTCCCAAACTGTGTTTCTTGGTAGGCCTCAGTTCAGGCCAGATACCATCACTTCCTCTCCAAAGCCCTCCTTTACCTGAGCTTGGGCAAGGTGGCTCTTTCCGAAAGCTAACATTGGCAGTCTTAGCACCTGGGAGGAAGTTTTGCTGAGTAGAAGGTGAATGGAAGTGACGTGAGATCCTTTGCCCTGCTTCCCTCCGTCTTACCCTCTGGGCATTCACTGCCAGCTGAGCAGAGAGGTGTCTGGAGATACCATTTTAATAGGAGAGGGGGGCCAGATATTTAACAGATAATCCTGAAAATGTCAGGAATAAATCATGAGAAGTGTCATGAGGGAAAATGAGCTACATATTGTGAGAAAGAAAAGTGGCCTGGGCAGTCAGCATAGCCCCCTCTGGTATGACGGTGTTGGTGTGGTCTTCTGAAGGGTGAGGGCAGCTCAGAAGCCCAGGACACGTGCACATTGCTGTATTTAAAATACATAACCAATGAGGGTCTGCTGTGTAGCACAGAGAACTCTGTTTAATATTATGTAACAACCTAAATGGGGAAAGAATTTGAAAAAGAATAGATACGTGAATTTATGTAACGGAATCACTTTGCTGTACACCAGAAACTGTCACAACATTATCAACTGTGTGTGTGTGTTCAGTCATGTCTGATTCTTTGTGACCCCCCATGGACTGTAGCCCAGCAGGCCCCTCTGCCTGTGAAATTTTCCAGGCAAGATTCCTGACTGGAGTGGGTTGCCATTCCCTTGGCCAGGGGATCTTTCAGACCCAGGGACTGAACCTGTGCTTCTTGTGTCTCCTGCATTGGCAGGTGGCTACTTTACCACTGCACGCCCCGGGAAGCTCTAATATACTATATTCCAATGCAAAATAAAAAATTGAAAAAATTATTAAATAGAATCAGTTAAAAGAGTAAAGGGAAATCCCAGGGCATGGCAGGAGGCCTGTGAGCCTGGAATTTGGGATTTGGTGACCAACTATCACGACATTGTTAATCAACTGTGTGTGGGTGAGTGTTCAGTCATATCTGACTCTTTGTGATCCCCATGGACTGTAGCCCACCAGGCTCCTCTGTCCATGGGATTTTCCAGGCAAGAATACTGACTGGAGTCAAAGGGAAAGATGACACAAGATGAGGAGGAGGAAAAAGGGAGGCCAGACCACAGAAAAGGCTGTTTAGACCACGTTGAGGAGTTGGGAATTTGTTCTGAATGCCCCAGGAAGCCAATGAAGCATTTAAAGCAGATTTTTAAACAGTCATCCAGATTGCCTATGGAGAAACACTGGAAGGGAGCCAGGTGGAAACGGTGAGACTTGGTGAGACGGTAGAGCCCTAACCGCCTGAGAGAACTTCGGGACAAAGTGTCTGATAGGATTAATGAAGGCCCCACACCACAGGTTCTGTTTAGGAAATGAGGTGAGGTGGGGGTTAGAAGAGCATGCCAAAGGTACCATTTGTGTTGTTATTGTTATGACTAGAGTTGCACAGACTGGGTGAAACTGTGTTTTATAAAATGTGACTATATAAAAATTACAGATATGTAAAAGATTTCTATCTGACAATTTGAGAGAGGACTACTTGCCTAAATCTCGAGGTGCCCCAATTCAATTTAATCTATTAGGGCCTTTTAAATCACTAAAAAAAAAACACTAATAAACTGCAAGCATGACAAATGACATGTTTGAAAATTTTATATAAGAAATGTAAATTGACCAAAAAAAATTAAAATGGAGATCCAACTAGTGTAAATTAGAACAATGAAAACTTTTAACCTATAAAAATAAATTTAAAAAAAACCATCAACAATTAATAAAACAAAAATCCTCTGTGCTAGTAAGGGTGTGGGGTGGCTCAAAACATTCATTTGATACTGCTGGGGTATAATTAGCAGAATCTTTCTGGAGAGCAACTTGGTGACCTGCATGACAACTTCAGAAAATCTCACATCCTTTTACCTGGCAATTCTACTTCCAGAAATATCTCTCAGAATAATCCATGATATAAACAAAGATTTGTATACAAGGATAATCATAATTATATATCAGTTCAGTTGCTCAGTTGTGTCTGACTCATTGTGACCCATGGACTGCAGCATGCCAGGCTTCCCTGTCCGTCACCAACTCCTGGAGCTTGCTCAAACTCTTGTCCATCATGTCGATGATGCCATCCAATCATCTCATCCTCTTTTGTCCCCTTCTCCTCCTGCCTCCAAACTAAGGAGAAACCTTGTATCCATCAGAGAACTGCTTGAAGTATAAGAAATTTAAGCATTTTCATGGGGAGAATATTCACATCAAAGTATTAAGCCAAAAACTTTCCCCTTCAAAAATAAAATAAGCTTCAAAACTGAATGCCCTCTCCTCCAAAGGAGGCAGAGGCAGAGAGATGGCAAAGAAAAAACAAAGAGAAATAGACTAGTGTTTTAGCAGGGAGTTGATTTTAATTTTAATTTTCTTGGATAGTTTTCATCAATTTTCACAATGAGCATTCACATCTTAATATTTTTTAAACTCTAATATACTTTAAGAAAAAAGTATTTGTAAAGGAAGACAAAAGAGATTGCCATGGATCCTGTGAGCAGAGCACTTTAGTAATGAGTAGGCAGTTCATTTCCTGTCTCCTCTGGCTCTGGGCACATTCCTGGACCATTTCGGCTCCTTTTCACCTCCAGTTTCCACCACCTGGATGTGGTTCTCCCCGTCTCTGCAGCCTGGCTAATGCTCGCTGTCCTTAAGCCGCAGGTGGCCGTGCTTTCCCTGCCCTCCCTGTCCCCCGACCACTCAGGCCTCCCCAGGCTGTCTGAGCTGCTCCACTGTGCTTCCCCATTAATAACCCACACGCCCCGCCTTCAGAGACCTTCAGCTTCATTGTTAGGACCAGCTTGACTGTTGGCCTTTAAGTTTCATGAGGGCCAGGACTGCTTACCATGGAATCCCCAGAGGCTACTATAGAGTTTGGGGCAAAATGGTGCCTCAGTAAAAACTCTTGAGTAAGTAAAAGTGCTTGAAGAGTGTCAAAGAGAGACCCTCTCCAAAAGGTTTTAGGAGAGTGAAGGAAATGGAGTGTTTCCTCAAGTGATGAAGGAGGAGGGCCGTGTGAGGAATGGTGCGGTGGGTGCAGATCCAGTCCCAGTGGTCAGTAGCTGGAAAAGTAAATCATGCTGTTGAACCTGAGCCTTCTACTTAAATTCTCCAGTGCCCTCTCATCACACTGATAAAATGGGCCATTTCCTTGACATTCCTTCACAACCCTCCACCATCTGTTTCCCATCACTTTCCAACCTTATTTGACTTCATTCTCCCCAGCTCAGTATGCTCTAGCCATACTTATCTTCTGGGTGTCCCCTGGATGTCTGTCTCATTCTGCCTCAGGACCTTTGCACTTCCTGCTCCCCCCGCTGAGACACTCCTCCTCTCCTTGCGTGGTGCTTGACTCATCATTCATTAGATCTGACTCCACCTATTCAGATAGCACTTCCCTGACTACCCTACCACCCTTCCCCCCACCCCCAGTCCTTCTCCATCATACTGCCCTGTTTTATTTTTTTTTAAGCATTTATTAGTATCTGGAATTATCTTGTTTGTAAGTTTAATGATTGTTTATTGTCTGTCTCTCTCATTAAGTATAACTTACATTAGACTAATGTTCAGTTGCTCAGTCATGTCTGACTCTTTGTGACCCCATGGACTGCAGCATGCCAGGCTTCCCTGTCNTGGAATTATCTTGTTTGTAAGTTTAATGATTGTTTATTGTCTGTCTCTCTCATTAAGTATAACTTACATTAGACTAATGTTCAGTTGCTCAGTCATGTCTGACTCTTTGTGACCCCATGGACTGCAGCATGCCAGGCTTCCCTGTCCTTCACTATTTCCTGGAGTTTATTCAAACTCATGTCCATTGAGTCAATGATGCCATCCACCCTCTCATCCTCTGTCACCCCCTTCTGCTCTTGCCCTCAATCTTTTCCAGCATCAGGTCTTTTCCAATGAGTTGGCATTTTGCATCACGGTGGCCAAGGTATTAGAGCTTCAGCTTCAGCATCAGTCCTTCCAATGAATATTCAGGGTTGATTTCTTTCAGGATTGACTGGTTTGATCTCCTTACTAGAGATCACGCTAATTTTGCGATCTCTGTATTTTCTTCGCCTTAAATGGTGCTTGGCACACAATGTATGTGTGTGTGCATGCTCAGTCGCTTCAGTCATGTCCAACTCTTTGCTACCCTATGGACTGTAGCCTGCCAGGCTCCTCTGTCCATGGGATTCTCCAGGCAGGAATACTGAGTGGGTTGCTGTGCCCTCCTCCAGGGGATCTTCCCTACCCAGGAATAGAATCCATGCCTCTTGCATGGCTCCTGCATTGGCAGGTGGGTTTTTACCACAGGCGCCACCTGGGAAGACCAATACACAGTAGGTCCTCCACAATATTTGCTGTTGAGAGTAGTTCAGTTCAGTTCAGTTCAGTCGCTCAGTCGTGTCCAACTCTTTAAGGTCTATGTATATTTGGAAGAAGTGAGGAAAAAGACTGTAGCAAGGGAGAAATTAGAAATATTGTATACCAGGAAGGCAGGCAAAGGTGCCATATTTAATGTCGGTGAATAGTGGCTGAATAGTGGCTACCTAGAATCTTGCCTTGGGACTTTAAAGTTTCCTCTGTGTTCGTAGGAAATAATGCTATGATTGATTAGCAGTGTCTGCCATGGGCATAGGAAAGGTTTAGTGGTCTAACAGCCTTTTCTATATTCCACTAAGTCTTGCCTCAGATCTTGTCTTGATGTGTGGACATTGTATTCGGGACATGGCAGAGACTAGACCTTAGTTAATGTATAGGTGTTTGGTTTTCTGTTTTTCTTGAGGAATCAGCATAACGTGAAGGGCATAAATGTTTTTTATATCAGTATGGCTTGTGTGTGTGTTCAGTGGGATGGGAGGACAAAAAAATATTTTCTATCACTGTTAGATATTTCAGGTGATATCAAAATGGTCGCTAATTCTGGGTAAAAATTTATTACCAAGCATCTGGCCAGCGGTAAGAGGTGGACTAGTAGAGATGACAGGGAGGAAACTGCAGATTTTCATTCTTCAGATACTTGCTGTCTCTTTTGAGCCTTGGAATCTGCAAATTTCTTACTCCCCGAACTAATTATTTCCTCTTGAGAACAGTAAGGCCTTTTATCAAGATGGCCGCATCCCTGTGTGTCCTGACACACAAATGATGAATAATGGGCATGATTAACCCGGTGACCTTCATAAATGATAAAAGGGGAATATCCACATGGGAGGTTTTGCCTTCTTTGGGAATCAGGAGCTTCTTCCCCTTGGACTTTAGAGAGGCAACTCCTTTATGACATGCACTCATTTCTTGTCTTTTTCATGCATCATGTACTCTTGAAATGTGGATTTTAAAACCCAGTGCAGAGTGTTTGACCCCCAGGCCCTTCCCCAGGATCTGCTCAGCACACACCATTTAAACTATGTTCAGATTAACCCCTGGGCACCTGCGAGTCACCTCGGTGTTGCAACCATCCCAGCCCCAAGGTTTGGATGGCCCTGTACCACTGCCGCATTCCCCTTTTACTCTGAGCACATGCTCAAGTTGATCTTCCCCTGAACCGGTGCCAGAGAGGAAGGGAAGCCAGCTCTCTGGAAGTGGCCCCAGCGTCCAGGACAGCCAAGGAGCCACTGCCTCACACAGTGTCGTTCCTCCAGTCCTGTCTGTGATCAGCCCTCCACTGTGCCTTCATTTGCCCTCAGGAGCATATTATGGTGGGGCTGCTGCTCAAAGGACCGCCCTGTGGCAGGCAGAACAATGGCTCTACCAAGCACGTCCGTGTCCAAATTCCCAGAGGCTCTGAGTATGTTAGACGACATGATATTATGGACTGAACTATTCTTGCCCCTCCCCAAATTCTTGTGTTGAAACCTGTGATATTGTGGTAAAATAAGAAATGTGTACTTGATCTTAGTCCCTAGTTTCTGACACAAGAGCTTCTAAGACCCTTGGGATTTCCATAGTGATAAGAATGTCTTTTTGTAACCTAATGAGATGACCAGTGACTGGGGACCCCTAGGTGATGTCAGCATGGGGTTGGTCACTGGCAAAACCAAGTCCTACCCTCTGATCTCAGGGGAGGGAAGAGGGGTTGGAGAGTGACTTAGTAACATACCATGCCTGTCTGTGACAAAGCCTTCATAAAAATCTCTCAACTGGAGGGTTTGGAGAGGTTCTGAGTTGGTGGTTGGCATCCATAAGCAGGAAGGCTGGTGCACCCTAACTCCACAAGAATAGAAGCTTCTGTGCTCAGGACTCTCCTAGATCTCACCCTTACGTGCCTTTTCATCTTTTATTATCTCCTTTATAATAAACTGGTAAACTCAGGTAAAGCGTTTCCTTGAATTCTGTGAGCCTTCATAGTGAATTGGACCTGGAAGGGAGTAGTGGGAACCCCCAATTTATAGCAGGTTGGTCAGAAGTAGAGGTGACAACCTGTCTGGAGTGGGAGAAGTCTTGTAGGGCTGAGTCCTTGTAGGACTGCACCGCATAGCGCAGTCCTGTGCAGTCTGCACTAACTCCAGGAGTTAGTGTCAGAATTGAGTTCAGTGGTAGGACAACTGTTTGGTGTCTGGAGAACTGAAGAACTGGTTTTTTGAGATCAGGAAAAACCCCACACTTTTGACATCAGAACTATTGCTAAGTATTAATAGTTGTGGTACACAGGCTTCTTTGCTCCTCAGCATATGGAATCTTCCCAGACCAGGGATCAAACCTATGTCTCCTGTACTGGCAGGAGAATCCACTGACTGGTGGCTTCTTAACCACTGGACCACCAGGGAATTCCTGCAAAAGTACTTCTGAGTAACAGTTAATTCTGCCCTTTATCAATCATTACTTTTGAATGTGTGTATGACTTTCAGGGTGCACAGTTACTGAAGGCAGCTTCCCATGACTGTATTTTGAAGGTCAGGACAGCTTCCCCATTCTTTCTGGTTTTCTATTCCCTCTTGTCAGTAATCTGTTTTCATTAGTTGTTTAAAAACAACAACCCTTATATCTGCCCTGACTTCTAAAAGGTCAACTTTCTAGGTATGCCTGGTTTCTAATATTTCATCATCTCTGGGGAAATATAAACAGCCAGCACTCCTAGTCAGGTGGACACACATTCTCATCTCAATAGTTGGAAGGAAGTGATTGTCTTATTCCATCCCCCTCTATTCTTTGACCTGATGCGCCATTTTTTATTTGTATCAGTTGCTTGCACTGACTCTTTCCACACCTTTCTTAAGACCTCTAGCTTTTCTGCAGCCTTAGGTAATGCTTTTAGAATTCTTTCCACAGAACATACATTTTAAAGAACTTTGAAAGAAGATATCGGTATTTAAAATTGAGACTGAAGATGATTATGTGCTTGTAGGCAGACATAAATATTGTGGTTCTGCTCTCTTGAGTATTTTTAAAGAGTGCTGGAAGTTTGGCCATGATTAGAACTGGTTTATAACTGCAAATGGTTTTAATGATAATATCCTGAAATGCCTTTACTCTGCACTCATATATAAATCTGGAGAAGGAAATGGCAGTCCACTCCAGCACTCTTGCCTGGAAAATCCCATGGACGGAGGAGCCTGATAGGCTACAGCCCATGGAGTCGCAAAGAGTCGGACACGACTGAGCGACTTCACTTTCACTTCATATATAAAAAGTAACAAAAAACAATGATCCTAAGAGTATGCCTTCCTTTAATGTTCACACTTTACTTATTTCAATATTGAGACAGAAGTTGGCTGAAGTATTTAAGATTTTCTTATGGTTTTGAGTTGTTTAAATATTGATACATATTTTTCCAAACATGACCTCATTGGAGAGTCACTGTATTCGGCTAAAAATTAAACAAGATTTATAAGCTTATTAAAAAATTCATAATGCGACCAAGTTAAGAAAGAATACTTGTGCACAGAGCTACCTGGCTTATTCTCACTGGTCTGTCTTTTGCGATGTCAGGTGACTAGTTTCATTATATCTTTCTATTTCTGCTCTTGGGCAAATGAGCATGTTGCTGAGACTTAATCATATGAATGTTTAATTAAATTTTTGTTCTCTGACATCAACCATTTGTGGAAGCCACTGGGTATCCAAAAGTATATTTATAAGCTTCATTCTATTGTGGTTTTACATTATTCATCAAGTAAATATTTACTGAATGCCTTTGTTTACCATTGCATCTCAGGTCCCAGGGCAGGAATAAAAGTTAATGCTAATAGTTCCCAGTAATCAGAAATATTAATTATATCCTGGACACTGCTCCCCATAGTCTTAGGATGTAGCTGTGGTAGTTCTCTGAGTTTTACAGATGGGAAGCTAAACCACAGAGGAAGTAACTCGCCCAAGGCCTCATAGGTACAAGTGGTACAGCTGGAATTTGAACCCAGATTCTGTGTTTCTACCCACTAGTTGCATTCCCAAATATCTCCAAATGGAATGAAAACTATACTGGAAAATGAAACTTTCTGGCCGGTTTGGGAGGATTCCATATTCCTCATTGGGTTCCTCCTATTCAAAAAACACACCCAGCACTGCTCGGCTACACTGATATGGAAGGACTTCTGCACACAGCTCTGGAGACTGGGACAACTGAGCCCCCCAGCACCACTGACCTCCCACAGAAGATGCCACCAAGAAGACTTTTNGAAATGCCTTTACTCTGCACTCATATATAAATCTGGAGAAGGAAATGGCAGTCCACTCCAGCACTCTTGCCTGGAAAATCCCATGGACGGAGGAGCCTGATAGGCTACAGCCCATGGAGTCGCAAAGAGTCGGACACGACTGAGCGACTTCACTTTCACTTCATATATAAAAAGTAACAAAAAACAATGATCCTAAGAGTATGCCTTCCTTTAATGTTCACACTTTACTTATTTCAATATTGAGACAGAAGTTGGCTGAAGTATTTAAGATTTTCTTATGGTTTTGAGTTGTTTAAATATTGATACATATTTTTCCAAACATGACCTCATTGGAGAGTCACTGTATTCGGCTAAAAATTAAACAAGATTTATAAGCTTATTAAAAAATTCATAATGCGACCAAGTTAAGAAAGAATACTTGTGCACAGAGCTACCTGGCTTATTCTCACTGGTCTGTCTTTTGCGATGTCAGGTGACTAGTTTCATTATATCTTTCTATTTCTGCTCTTGGGCAAATGAGCATGTTGCTGAGACTTAATCATATGAATGTTTAATTAAATTTTTGTTCTCTGACATCAACCATTTGTGGAAGCCACTGGGTATCCAAAAGTATATTTATAAGCTTCATTCTATTGTGGTTTTACATTATTCATCAAGTAAATATTTACTGAATGCCTTTGTTTACCATTGCATCTCAGGTCCCAGGGCAGGAATAAAAGTTAATGCTAATAGTTCCCAGTAATCAGAAATATTAATTATATCCTGGACACTGCTCCCCATAGTCTTAGGATGTAGCTGTGGTAGTTCTCTGAGTTTTACAGATGGGAAGCTAAACCACAGAGGAAGTAACTCGCCCAAGGCCTCATAGGTACAAGTGGTACAGCTGGAATTTGAACCCAGATTCTGTGTTTCTACCCACTAGTTGCATTCCCAAATATCTCCAAATGGAATGAAAACTATACTGGAAAATGAAACTTTCTGGCCGGTTTGGGAGGATTCCATATTCCTCATTGGGTTCCTCCTATTCAAAAAACACACCCAGCACTGCTCGGCTACACTGATATGGAAGGACTTCTGCACACAGCTCTGGAGACTGGGACAACTGAGCCCCCCAGCACCACTGACCTCCCACAGAAGATGCCACCAAGAAGACTTTTTAAGACTTTGTAAGTCTTTGTAATGTGTTTAAGGCATGAGTGAGAAACTTCGAAAAAAATGCAAATTCTTATTACATGCAAAATGATTGCTTGTATAATGTTACTGTCTTTTAGAAATCTTTGCTATCGATGTACTGCTGTTCTTGGACTAGCTCTGAGTTTGTAAAATGGGTGCAAGAGCAGACGTGATTGCTAAGAATATAGCAATGACCTCTATGTAAAATTTATAGGCCTGGAACACCCTGTGCGGAGGCTTTTGATCAAGATCTTTGAACGTATTGCATGCATACACTTAAAGTGAAAGATCACCCTAATTATTTTATTCTTCACACAAAGGATCTTTGTGAGTAATTGGAAACTCTTTAATGAGCTTTGATTTATAACACTGTTTTTAATTTGAAACTTTGGATTATCATCATCCTAGTGGTTTTCAAAATAAGGACTATGATTGATCTAGCATAAATGCTAAGTTCGTGCTATTTCCAGGTGTGACAGAGAGGAGGGTGTGGAAAGCAGTATTTACTGAGCGCTGCCTGTGTGCCAGGCTCTCTGCTTGGGACGCTTGACTGTCACCATTGTACCTTATCCTCAAAACACCCTGAAAGGCCTCTGTATTTTATCAGTGGGAAAAACTGATGTTTAGAAAGTTTACACAGTTCTGCACCTGATAAAAGCTAGAACCTCAGATCCATTTCCTAGTCTATCCTTTCTCACCACTGTTCTACACTGCCGCTGAGCTGACGAGCCAGCCAGTTGAGGGCTTCTCAGAGGAAGCCGTGTTTGAGCTGTCCCCCAGAACCTGAGGAAGGGGACTCCAGTTGAATGAGGAGAGGAAGGGCATTTCAGGCAAAAGAAAGGAGGTATGGGAGAGTGTGACATCCACAGAGAACTAAAAATAGCTGCCCAGGCCTAGAGCACAGTGTGTGTTTATGAGGCTTCTGGGAGAGCCAGTCGTGAAGGTAGGGGGTCCCACAGGGCCACCAATGCCAGGCAGTGCCAGGTGCTGCCACACACCTGCAGGAACTGGAATGACTTCTCCCCAAATTACCACTGACCGAAGAAAGTAACTATTGATTTATCAGAGAAAGCAAAGGTGGGATAACAAATGCTTCCTGAGATGACTTCTTAGCTTCTTGCCAACTTTTCAGCTCCGATTCCTCATAGTCAACATTCCACAAATGTTACTGACAGTCCACTTGGCCCAGAGAATGGAAAAGACACTAAAGAATGGAAAAGATTCTTGCTTTCTAGAGGCTGGTGGCATCATTTCATGTACATATGAATCCATCTTCCTTAACCAAAGTTGTAGAAGAAAGGCACTTTAATAAACCTGATAAATTGACTATGAAATAATTTAATGAATTTTAATAAATAGACTCCATGAAAATAGACTGCAGATCTTGCTAGTGTATTATTGAACCACTAATACCCAGCACATAGTAGTTTCCTAAACAACTCTCTTTAACAAACAGATTTTGAAAACTCCTACAAAATTCCTATAAAATGTTTTGGTCTTTCATCAGATTTATAAATTTTTCCTGGTACCAGGGATGATCCAGAGAGACAATGTGGGGTGGGAGGTGGGAGGGGGATTCAGGATTGAGAGGTTGTGTACACCTGTGGTGGATTCATGTCGATGTATGGTAAAACCAATACAGTATTGTAAAGTAGAATAAAGTAAAAAAATTAAAAAAAATTTTTCCCATATATATTAATATACTCAGAAACCTTTTCTTGTATAGTAGTTTTAAAATGTGCTCTTCAAGGAACTGAAGGCAGGGGATATTCCAAGGAAGGTATACATATCACAAAAATATTTGTCTTAGCTGATAACTGTACCATGTCATTTTGTCAGGCAATATTTTGTTTGACTTTTAAAACTGTCTGCTATATTAGGATGTCACTATAAGTGTGATGTTTTAGATTGGCATAATGCTTTTCTTTATCTTCTTTTTATTGATCTTTAAGTTATATATATATTTTAACTAGTAATAATTTTATAATGATCTGAGACTCTTAGAAAAGGGTTTATTTTTGCTAATGAGAAATATGTTGGAGTTTGAAGTTGCATTTCAAATAGTTGAGGCTTCCCAGGTGGCTCAGGTCTGTGGTAAAGAATCTACCTGCAATACAGGAGACCCAGGGACCCAGATCCAGGTCATTCCCTGAGTTGAAAAGATCTCCTGGAGAAGGGAATGGCAGCCCATTCCAGTCTTCTTGCTTGGAGAATTTCATGGACAGAGGAGCCTGGCAGGCTACAGTCCATGGGGTTGCAAAAAGTTGGACACAGTGGAGTGACTAATACTTTGAAATACTTAAAAATATAGATAGTGGATTCAGTGGCATGATTCAGTCAAACTTGGAACAATTTATCCCCCAATGTCTTCCTCATCCCATAGTACCATTCTTTACAAAATAACTAAAATTGTGTTTTAAAATGACCTTTATTTAAGTGATAAAATAATTGTGTATAAGTTAGAAGCTGGACTAGAGAGCCTGGAAATTCGTGGATGAAAATTCTTCTTGCTATCTTCTCATAATGTTGTGGCTTTTAAATATAGCACCATTACAGAGAGTCTCTCCAGCAGGTGCTGGTGGTATGTGTTTCGGGCAGGGAAACAGCTGGACAGGCTGGATGCATACTGTGGGAGGGAGGGCTGGGTCACTGCAAACCAGCTTCCAGTCTCATTCCCCTAGGCACTACACTGAATTCCTTTAGAGAGATGGAGGAGGACCTGAAGAAAATGAGCAGAATGATAGGAAGACTAAAAACTCAAAGAGGCATAGTTAGTAAAACTAGAAATATTTGACATGGGAAAAATAGGAGAATATAAAACTAGTTTCAGATATTTGGAGAGCCTAAGTAGAAATTCAGCGTGAGCCTATGGCTGATTTTCAGTGGAAGCTATGAGTTTTTTGCCCAAAAATGAGAAAGAAATCTTATGAAGGACAAGGAAGGCTGGTGCACTGCAGTCCATGTGGTCGCAAAGAGTCGGACTTGATTTAGCAACTGAACAACAAAAATGAAGGACTCACAAAGGTGTGCAAAGAGACAATGGGAATTCTTGTTCAAGGTGGCAGGCAGAGCACATACATGCATCTCTTTTGGCTCTCAAACCCCATAGTGATGTCAGTCAAGAGGAACAGAAAATAATACATGAAAGATAGCCCTGGGCACAGGAGAAGGGGCATTGGGAAACTAGAGATAGAGACACATTGCTCAGAAGTAGAAACCACTTGGAACTCTATTAACAGATTCAATCGCATTTACAGGAGAGGGCTGCCGTCAGGGCCAGAGTTATTTTTTCCTAGCAGCAGACTCACAGAGAGGCTCAAAACTTGGAGCATGAGAGAAAGTTGGACAGAAGTCAACTGTGGAATAACTGTGAGTCATAGCCTGCATTCCCTTTCCCTGCGTCACATGCTTAGGCTAAAACCAGAGGATTAATCTTTGAAATAGTTGAGAAGTGCCTGCTTAGGATGTAGCCCTAGAAGGGGTGATGCCCACTCTGAATAAAATTCTCTTTCAGGCTGGCAGGTGAAAGGAAGGGGCATCTTCCGCCTCCTCTCTCCCCTCAAAGTCTAAAGCTAAGTCTGCCAGTCAAAAGGCCCACCTACATGGACAGAAGGTGAGACCAACTGAGGCAAGCAGAGCTATCTGTATTAAATAAGCTGGTCTGCCTCAGTTATAACTATTAATTGATAACCAAGGATCATAAACATCTGAGAAAAAATGAGGACAGAAGCAGATAGCAATAAACTGACCCTGGAGGAAACAGATAATTCAGAAAAATATCTTTAAAATAATTCTATTTCCTCAGAGAAGAAGAAGAAGAAAAAAAAAGCATTGTGAAGCAAAATGGGCTGCTAAGGAAAAGAGCAATTTAACCTAAAAAGTGTCCTTAAATTAAAAAAAATAATTGTCAAAGTTAAAAATTCAGTGGATGAAAGAATGGAAGAACTATCTCTGCATGTAGGACAAAAAGCTAAAGAGATGGAAAATATGGGAGGAAAAATGAAGAGATTAGAGAACAGTTTAAAACTTCTGATAGCCAAAAGGATGTTCAGAATGAGAAAACTCACGAAACAGAAAAGCACAATAAAGAATTTCTAAGTGTGAACACATAGGACTTCAGATTGTAAGGGCTTAGAAAATGCAGATGATGAATGAATAAACTCACCCTAAGACACATTCTTGTGACATTTTAGACACTAGGAAGACAGGGAATATTCTGAAAGCTAATGATATAGGTCACTCAAAAAGAAATGAAGATCCAGGTGACAGTGGATAGATTATCAGCAACTCTATATGGCAGCGAAAAAACAAAACAATAAACTAATAGCATGTCTGTAAATGTTGCGGGGAAAAATGTTTTTGAATCTAGAATTCTGTACCTAGCCAAACTATCAGTCGAGAGGGAGACATTTTCAAACATGCAAAAGCTCAGACTATTTACCACCCACAGACTATTTCTGAAAGAATTACTCAAGCAAAACAAAGAGAATCCAAGTAAGAGGAAGTCATAGGTTCCAGGGAGCAGTGGATCTAACCCAAGATTGTAGTGAAAAGCAATTCCAAAATGAGAACTTTGAAGCAGACCTAGAGAGCCTTCGGTTCAAATTAGAACCAGAAGTCAGAGGCTCTATGAAGAATCTCTCTTGGTAGAATATGGGTTTCTTCTAACAAATACAGTGATTAAGAAGTTGGGTGATCTGGTGACAAGGCAAAGGCATGTTACATCATTATAAACCTGTGCCATCCTAATCCTCTCCAAACTTTCAAGTTATTTTCTGCTTCCAACAGTAAAGACTTACTGACAAGAGTTACGTGCTTAACGGTACTTTTACAGGCTTAATGGTACTTCTCAGTTCTGTAGTGAACAACATTTCTATACAAACAGTATTGTGGATACTGTTTTTAGTTTTCAATGAAAAGAAAAAGAATTTATAGACAATGCATCCAAAAGTAATTGGAGTAACAGAACAAATGTAAAACTAATAGTATTCTGGAATGGAGGTTTAAAGAGAAGGGTAGAGAGGTTAAGTTTGGAGCATAAGTGCACACCTCTGAGGCTATCACTATAATCAAAATAATGAACACACTCATTGTGCCCAGAGGTGTCTTCAGTTCAGTTCAGTTCAGTTCAGTCACTCAGTAGTGTCTGACTCTTTGCGACCCCATGAATTGCAGCACGTCAGGCCTCCCTGTCTTCAGATCCTTGCAATTCCTTCTTCCTACTTCTCTCCATTCCTCCTCCTTAGGCAACAACTGTTCTGTTTTCTGTGAGAACAGTTTGGTTTGCATTTTCTAAAATCTTAGGTAGGTGAAATCATACACTATATACTCTTTATATGACTTCTTTCATTCGGCATACTTATTTTGAGATTCATCCAAGTAACAGAGGGTATCAATAGTGCATCCCTTGTGTGGATAAACCACAATGAACAAACTCACGTGTTGGTAGAAATTCGTTTTTTTCTCCTCAGTTTTTGATCAATTTCAAATAGAGCTACTGCATCCATATATGAATCTACTGATATAATCATATGGTTAAAAAATGTTAATATGATAATTTATATTGATTTTTTAATGTTAAGCCCATCTTGCATTCTTGGGATAGACCTTTCTTAATTGCTATGTATTACCCTCTTACTTATAGTCAGATTTGATTTTATTATTTTTTAAATTGCTTTTGGTCTATAAGCTCCCCCTTCATCTTCCCTCTAATTTTTTTTAAACTTTTTGTTTTGTATTAAAGTATAGCTGATTAACAATCAGGTGGACTGCAACGAGACTTAGCCTCACATATATAGTATTTGATTTTTCAAAATATTGTTTTGAATTTTTACATCTGTCATGAGAGAAATTACAGTTTTCTTTTAATCTCTTTGTCTAGTTTTGTTATTAGGATAATGGTGGCTATATAGAATGAGTTGGAAGGTGTTTTCTCCTCTTCAATTTTTTTGGGAAGAATTTGTATGAATTTGATAGAATTCTTTCTTTAATAGATATAAGACTTTTCAGGTTATATCTTTCTTCAAATTATTTTGGCAAGAACACTTAACATCATATCTACCCTCCTAACAAATTTCTATGTGCACAATACAGTATTAATATAGGCATAATGTGGTACAGTAGATCTCTAGAGCTTATTTATCTTGCATCAGTTCAGTTCAGTTCAGTTGCTCAGTCGTGTCCGACTCTTTGTGACCCATGAATCGCAGCACGCCAGGCCTCCCTGTCCATCACCAACTCCCGGAGTTCACTCAGACTCATGTCCATCAAGTCCGTGATGCCATCCAACCATTTCATCCTCTGTTGTCCCCTTCTTCTCCTGCCCCCAATCCCTCCCAGCATCAGAGTCTTTTCCAGTGAGTCAACTCTTCACATGAGGTGCCCAAAGTACTGGAGTTTCAGCTCTAGCATCATTCCTTCCAGAGAAATCCCAGGGCTGATCTCCTTCAGAATGGACAGGCTGGATCTCCCTGCAGTCCAAGGGACTCTCAAGGGTCTTCTCCAACATCACAGTTCAAAAGCATCAATTCTTCGATGCTCAGCCTTCTTCACAGTCCAACTCTCACATCCATACATGACCACTGGAAAAACCATA
>SJYV01004530.1:1613095-1648372 GCA_006410875.1 Neotragus pygmaeus | reverse complement strand
TTTTTTTTTTTTTGCTGTTAGTTAGCAGGAATTCCTTATATACTTTGGATATTAACCCCTTATCAAATACATGGTTTAAAAACATTTTCTCCCATTCTATAAATTGCCTTTTCACTCTGTTGACTGCATGAAGGACAATTGACTGTTTCCTTTACTGAACAGAAGCTTTTTATTTTGATGTGGTCCCACTTGTCTCCTTTCGATTTGTTGCTTATGTTTTTAGTGTCATATCAAAGGTATCATTGCCTACACCAATGTCATGAAGACTTTTCCCGTTTTTCTTTAGGAGTTTTTTAAGTTCAGGTTTTATGCTTTTAAGTCTTTAATCCATGTTAAGTTAATTTTCACCTATGGTGTAGGATAAGGGTTCAATTTCATTCTTTTACATGTGAATATCCAGTTTTGTTGAAGAGACTATTTTTTTCCCATGGTGTATTCTTGGCACCTTTGACTGCATAGGCATTAGTTTATTTCTGGGCTCTCTATTCTGTTCCAATGGTCTGTTTTTATTCCTGTACCGTACTGTTGTAATAGCTTTGTAATGTATTGTATTCTATATTATGTTTTAAAAGCAGAAACTGTGGTGCTTCCAGCTTTGTTCTTCTTTCTTAGGATTGCTTTGACTTTTTGAAGTCTTTTGCTGTACTGTGTGAATTTTAGGATTAGCTTTGGTAGTTTCTGTCTTTCAAAAAAATGTTCTATTTCATCTAAGCTGTATATAATTTTGGCATGAAGTTGTTTATATACCCTTATAATATCTAGAATCTGTAGTGATATCACCTTTTTCAGTCTTGATATTTGTAATTTGTGTCTTCCCTCTTTTTATCCTGACCAACCTGGCTAGAGGCTTATAATTTTTATTGATCTTTAATATCCCCTTTCAGTTTCAGTGATTTTCTTGATTATCTTTCTGACTTCAATTTTATTGAATTCCACTCTGATCTTTACTATTTGCTTTCTTCTGCTTTTTTTTTTTTTTTTTTTGCTTCTTAAGGGAATGTTGTGATCACTTATTTGAGATATTTCTTCTCTTTTAATAAAGGCATTTAGTGTTACAAATTCCTCTCACCCCATACAAATACTTCTTTAATGACATCCTTCCAACTTTTTTATGTTTTTTTTTTTCATTTTCAATGAGCTCAAATACTTTCTGTTTCCCCTCTGCCCTCTTCTTTTATCCATGAGTTATTTAGAAGTGTGTTGTTTTGTTTGCAAAAATGTGGGAATTTTCCAGAAATCTTTTTGTTATTGTTTTTTGATTCATTTCTATTATACTTAGTTGAACTTGAATTCATTTGCATTTATTGAGGCATGATCTGTCTTGTTTAATATTATGTGTACACTTGAAGAGTGTATATACAGCTGTTTGGTGAGGTATTCTATAAATATCAATGAGGTCATATTAGTGCATAGTTTTGTTCAGGTTGTCTAGCTCTTTCCTGATTTTCTCTCCACTGTTCTATTGATTATTAAGAGAGGGGTAGTGATATTTTCGTTTTGGTTGTAGATTTACTTCTCTTGGCTATTCATTGAGTTTTTGCTTCATATATTTTGAATTGCTTTTGTCGGGTACACAAACATTTTAAGATTGTCATGTACTCTTGATGATTTGACTTCCTAGTCATTATGAAATGACCTTTGCCCCTAGTGCTATTCTTTGCTCTAATATTTACTTTGTCTGATGTTAACATAGTCACTTGAGCTTTATTTTGATTCATCTTAGCCTGTCTGTTCAGTTTACCTTAACAAAATAAGGCAGCCTGGTTGGTGGCTCACACAACAGAAGTTTTTCAAGTTCTGGAGACTGGAAGTCCAAGATCAAGGTACCAACAGGGTTGGGCTGGTGGGACTACTTTCTCTGGAGTGTAGATGGCTGCCTTTTCACTGTGCTCTTGCGTGGGCTTTGCTCTGTGTGCTGAGGGCGGAAAGACAGAGAGGAAGATAACCTATCTTTAGTGTCTCTTCCCCTTCTTGTAAGTCCTATGGGATTAGGGCCCTACGCTGATAGCCTCATTTAACATCAACCACCTCTTTAAAGGCCCTGTTTCCAAGCATATTCACATTGAGAGTCAGTGTTTTCACATAGGAATTTCTGTGTGTGTGTTTTGGGGGGATACACAATTCATTTTGTAATAGCATGGTGTATCTTTTCTACTATTTATGTTTAACTATTTTTTTCTCTGTATGTAAAGCACATTTCTTATAGAAAGAACATAGTTGGATTTTATTTTTTTACCCAACCCTGACAATATCAATTGCCTTCCCTGGTGGCTCAGACAGTAAAGCATCTGTCTACAATGCGGGAGACCTGGGTTCGATCCCTGGGTCGGGAAGTTCCCTGGAGAAGGAAAAGGCAATCCACTCCAGTACTCTTGCCTAGAAAATCCCATGGATGGAGGAGCCTGGTGTCCATGGGGTCGCCAAGAGTCAGACACTATCTAAATAATATTTAATATGATTATTGATATGCTAAGGTTTACATTTACCACCTTATCTGTTTTATTTATTCCCCCATCATTTTTTTAATTTTTCCTATTTTTTTGCCTCTTTTGGGATTGACTAAATTCTTTTATGATTCTATTTTATATCCTTTTGTTGTATATAAGCTATGACTTATTTAAAGTTATATAAATGTGTATATATGTATGTATACATGGGCTTCTCTGGTGGCTCATATGGTAAAGAATCTGCCTGCAGTGTGGGAGACCTGGGTTCGATCCCCGGGTTGGGAAGATCCCCTGGAGAAGGGCATGGCAACCCACGCCAGTGTTCTTGCCTAGGAAATTCCCATGGATAGAGAGAGGAGCCTAGTGAGCTACAGTCCATGGGGTTGCCAAGAGTTGGACATGACTGAGCGACTAAGCACATACGTATACGCACGCGCACACACACACCCCAGTCTACCTTCAATAGATGTATTTAACTCCCCATATAATATTTTTCTAAATTTCATTTTGGATAGTTTGTATTGCTGAGTTGTCAGGTTCACTGATCTTTTCTTCTGAAATGTTTATTCTGCCATTAATCCTACTCATGTATTTTTCACCTCAAACATATTTTTGCATTTCTAGAAGTTTGACTGGTTTCTTAATATCTTCCATGTCTTAACTTTGAAAGCATATAATACACAACCATAACAGCTGTTTTAATATCCTTGTCTGTTAATTCTAACAGCTGCCTCAGTTTTGGTTTGGTTTCAATTGACAATTTTTCCTCATGTTATATTTTTCTATTATATTACTTTCCTCATAATGTTTTTATTGTATACGTATTTTGGCATATTGGGTATTTTTCCCCGTTGGGTGTTTTTTTAAAAAAATTATTATTCCTATAAATCTTCTTAAGCTTTGTTTGGGGATGCAGTTAAGTTACTTGAAAACAGTTTGATTCTTTCAGGTCATACGTTTAAGATTTGTTAGGCAGGCCCTCAGCAATACTGAGGTTAGGACTAACCTTCAGTTCAGTTCAGTCACTCAGTCGTGTCCAACTCTTTGTGACCCCATGGATTGCAGCACGCCAGACCTCCCTGTCCATCACTAATTCCCAGAGCTTGCTCAAACTCATGTCCATTGAGTCAGTGATTCCATCCAACCATCTCATCCTCTGTTGTCCCCTTCTCCTCCTGCCTTCAGTCTTTCCAAACATCAGGATATTTTCCAATGAGTCCATTCTTCACATCAGGTGGCCAAAATATTGGACCTTCAGCATCAGCATCAATCCTTCCAATGAATATTCAGGACTGATTTCCTTTAGGATTAACTGATTTAATCTCCTTGCAGTCCAAGGGACTCTCAAGAGTCTTCTCCAACACTGCAGTTCAAAAGCATCAATTCTTTGGCGCTCAGCTTTCTTTATGGTCCAACTCTCGCATCCATACATGACTACTGGAAAAACCATACCTTTGACTAGACAAATCTTTGTCGGCAAAGTAATGTCTGCTTTTTAATATGCTGTCTAGGTTTGCCAATGCTTTACTTCCAAGGAGCAAGTGGACTAACTTTACTGCACTACTAAGGCAAGGTTTTTCTGAGCTCTCAAGGACCTGTGAAATATAAAATTTTCCAGTCTGGCTTGTGGGAAAAGGCATCATGCCCCACCATATGTGAGCACTTGATTTGTGCTCTCTGATCCTCTGGATGTTTCTCTCTCTGGTCTTGCATTGTTTCCTCATTGTATACGAACCACTGGTCTGATGAACACTTGAAAGGAAGTTTATAGATCTTGTCACCATATTTTTGCAGGAACCTAAAGGGGATATTTCAGATGAGCTAATTAAAAGCGTTCTTCTCAACTGGGGCTTGGCAGTCTTGTTTATTACCTTTCTTGGGTACAAACCATCACTATCAACTTTCAGGATGGGATCAGGATGCGTTGGCAAGTCCTGCAAGAACTTTGAATGACTACGTAGAAAAGTCAATGGCCCTTCCTGCCTCAGAAGTTTCACTCTTCTGTTTAGGGTGGTGATTTTTCTTTTCTCATTGTTTTGGTTATCTGTATTTTCTCATTTTTCTAAAATGGTTTTATTTAACTTATGTTTAGGGGATATTTCATAATAATCAGAACAAAATTTCACCCCTCCCCAACTCATCATTTATATTACTTATTCCATTTTTCTGGCTGTCTGCCTCTGGGTCATTAGAAGGCATGGCCAGGATGTCATCAGCTGGCTCTCCAGGGGCTTGCACTTTCGTGAGCAGCTGGGGCCCGGGAACCTGCTCATCCTCCTTGCTCTGCAGCATGGTCACACCCCTCTCTTCTTTAGCTGCTCTTATACCATGCGTCTTCTCTTCCTCTCCACATCCCTGCACAGCACCCAACCCTAGTCCTTTGGAACAAGCCATTCTGATGTTCAGGCTTGTTTCTTGTGTCTCAGCTCATCTCCAGATTTTCCTCTCAGAATCGCACAGACTTACCCCTTCAGAGTGTTTTTTTCCTTTCTGTTATCTGTACTGCCTGTCCCTACTTTATGCTGTGCTTTACCCATATTTGTGTCATTTTAATTAGTCGCGTAAGCCCCGGTTTGAACCTCCCCCATTCTTCTCGTTGATGACTGTGCCAGCTGCTTCCTCTACTTGTCTCAGGCTCGATTACTTTCTCCTCCAGCCTCTTCTCTTTTGTGTCTGGAGTCTATTATTAGTGAATGTGTTATCCTCATTTTCTTTTCTGTTGCTTTTTTTTTTTTTTTTGGTCTTCTGTGGATGTGTTGAGATGCTCTTGCTCCTTATTTGCTATGCTTACTGACATCAGGCAAAGAAAGAAATTTGAGACAAGACAACCTGCTCTTTCCTCTATCCAGGCAAACTTCTACTGGCATCTCTCCTTCATTTCCAATTACTTCACTTACTCTGTTTTTGTCTTTTTCACATCCAATTTGTAATCCATATTTTCCTGTCTTTCTTGCTATCCTAGAACTGCTAGAATACACCCTGACATGTAGTACACATTCGTTAAATATTTGTTGAGTGAAAGCAAACAAATGAATCAGTTTTGATTACTACCACCTGAGTTGTTGATATTTGATCTTTTAGTTCCTGGTAATGGATCCAGTTGGTTCATCATTGTTTATTCTAAATATTATTCAATCATTTGCCTTATTTCAGGCCCCATACAAGCCTTGCATTTTTCATTCTCTACAGAAAATTCTGTTTCATCTATGGCTTTTGCATCTAGAATGATATTCCTTACCATGCGTATTGAGGTATTTTTTTTAGTTTGAGGGAAGCGAGGGCTTTTCTGCACAGAGAAATAGATATTTGAATATTGGAATAATATTTAATTAATTTAAGCTACAAATTTGAAACTATAATATTCTTAGGCCTTTAAGATCACTTTGCAATTCTGATTTTACTTATAAACTGAGTAATTTTTATAAAATTTAAACCATCTTTCCATTTATTTCATTCAATTTTAGCAGATTAAAATCCCCTATGCAATTAGTCATATTAATAAACCCTCAATCAAATTCCCCTAAGGTTTCAACATATGCACAATTTAATATATCCCAAGCAATTCAGATGCCTGATAAGGCTGATTTAAACCTCAACAAAGCACAAGTACTTGTAAATCTAAAAACTGGCCCTTAAAAACATAATGAGTCAAAACATTCAAAGACTGTAAATATCAAATTATCAGACCTTTGCAACTTAAGATAATGAAAATAAAACTAAGTACAAATTCAAATTGAAATCATGAAGCTAAAATTTTTATATTCTCTAATATGTCAGATTTTCTTAAACATTACTAACACTTTAAACACACAAATTATAAACTCTATTCCTAAGCCTACTAATAAATAGTATTAGTTTTATAGATCTAATTTGCTTCATGATTTATATTTAATTCTAAGCCTTCTGTAGTTGTAAGATCACTGCCCAATGAAGAGGATTGTTTTTTTTTTTAATCTCAGGTACACTGAGGCTAATGGGTTAATAGACTTGAGGCTGTGATATAGTTACTTATTTATCAAATGTTCAAGACCAGGACATGGGTCATAGAGTTACAAACTTCTAGAAGGATTCTGCTCAAACTACTTACTCAGATATACTTACTGAGTACTGTTTTATCTCCTGTCCTTCTTCTGGGATTGATTTGGCATACGATGTCCTATGGCCACTTTAACCCCAAATTACATCTTTACCTGTATCTTTCATAACATCTTTAAACATATTTTTTTTGATAGATTCAATTATGTATTTCTGTTTAGTTTGCCACAAATTGCTTTTATCCTTTGGTTAGATTCAATTTCTTTCAACTTTTTATTAATTGACTCTTTTGGTTGTAAATTCCAATTCAAACTGAAAGTAGCAAACTGCCAACTGCCAAGTCACTTCAGTCGTGTCCGACTCTGTGCGACCCCATAGACGCCAGCCCACCAGGCTCCCCCGTCCCTGGAATTCTCCAAGCAAGAACACTGGAGTGGGTTGCCATTGCCTTCTCCAATGCATGAAAGTGAAAAGTGAAAGGAAAGTCACTCAGTCGTGTCTGACTCTTTGCGACCCCATGGACCACAGTCTAATGGGCTCCTCTGTCCATGGGATTTTCCAGGCAAGAGTACTGGAGTGGGGTGCCATCACCAAAGTAGCAAAAGTAGCACATAAAAAAAAAGTAATCTACCAGCTCACACAACTGGAAACTCCCAAGAAGTGGCAGGTTCAGACATGACTGAATCAAGGGGTGCAAACAATCAAATAGTATCAACAGGAATCTTTGTTTCTGTGTCTCTCTCCCTGGACAAGGAGAGAAAGATTCTTGTCTAGATTTGGGCTTGCTAATATTGTTCCACATGGTAACCCAGGACTCCAGGAAAACTCCAGGCTTATGAGGTATTGGCAGTCAGAAATCCCAAAAGGAGAGACTCTAACTCTCAGCATCCTTATCAGTCCTTCCAGAAAACCCTGATTGGTGATGCTTAGGTCATGTGTCTTCTGGACCAATCAATGTGGTGCAGGGAATTTTTTTTTTTTTTAGTCGCTAAGTTGTGTCCAACTCTTTTGTGACCCCATGGAGTATAGCCGGCTGGGCTCCTCTATCCATGGGATTTCCCAGGCAAGAATACTGGAGTGGATTGCCATTTTCTTCTCCAGGGATGGAACATGCATCTCCTGATTAGCAGATGGATTCTTCACCACTGAGCCACGAGGGAATGGGATATTCTTATTAAATACCCTGGGTCACAATCCATCCCTGTGGTGTAGGTATCAGGGCCCCTTGATTGACAGACTCAAGAGAATCATATGGGATTGGAGAGGGGCAGTTCTCTGTGGTAACGGATGCCAGACAAACCAAAAAAGTGGCAGATGCCCGTTACAGCAAAGAATATATTCAGATAATTATATGAGATTCTTGTATATCAAGTCTTTGGCTGTTCCTGCTGCATGCTATAAACCTTATCTGTCCCAAATGGAAAAGCACTTGGCAGTTGATTAACTCAATCCTTTCTTCCCTGGCATAGCACTATTTCATTTTTGCATTGCTCAGTTACAAATCTGTCTTCTGCCTTTCCTGGAACTGCTAATACATTACAGTCTGTATCCAAGTCATACAAGGTCTCCTATATTTGTTTTGAATGTGGAATCATCACCATGTTTTTCTAGAACTCTTTTTTCCTATAGATATATATTCTCTGGGATAAATTGTTTCACAGTTGAGCCAAATTCCAGGGGATCCACTGAATTACTACTGAAAAGATGTCCCTTTAGAATCATCCCCGTTCATGCAATAAGTTGGATCCAGTGCATGATCACACCACTAGGTGCTTTTAAAATGAATACTTATGGTGAGTTTTCTCCTCAAAAACTCATTCCTGCTTTTATCTTTTCCTGTCAGAAGATGGTGGGCTGCTTCTAGTTTCCTGTCCTCTTGGAATGATGATAATGATGATAGTTACAATAGTAAAGTGACTACTATTTACTGAGTAAACCAGTATTGGCATTGTATTAGATATTTATGTATGATATCTCTTTTAATATCAACAACATGCTAGAAGGCAAATATCCAATCTCCATTTTATACAGAGACAAGCAGTCTCAAAGTGGTAACATAGTCAAGGTCACACGGCCCATATGTGGAATATCTAAGCTTTGAAATAAGGTCAACCAAATCCCCAACATCATGCTCTTTACCCCTGTGGATAAACATGTGAAACCATCACCTTTATTTCCCTTTCCTTTCCTCCTTCTCTATCTTTCTGACTTTGCTGTCTTTCTTCCAGCCTGCTCCAATTTCTCAATCCCCACTTCCTCCTCCAGGTACCATTTGCCTTCACCATGATGGCACTCAATAGATAGTTGTTGATTAAATAGTTGTGTTTACTGAACAGTCTAACCTCCCATAGTAATGATCATTTGAGCCCTTCAGCATTCTCTGAAATTTACAGTTATTTTTCCCAACTTCAAGTATAAGTAAATTAAACATAGAAAATGAAAGAATAAATAGACATCTGGGGTCAACTCTATGGGGAAGATGTGATTGAGGCCATAGAGCATGTCACACCCAGACATGCTTTTTTGAAAGCTCAGAAAAGCAACTACAATCGTGACCTTTGAACAACCCAGAGGTTGTGAGCACCAGTCCTCAGCATAGTGGAAAATCTGCGTGTAACTGTATAGGTCCTCCATGTCTGTGGTTCTCCATCCCTGGACTTTGCCAACCTTCAACTGTGTAGTACTATAGTGTGTGGGGACATACATTTTTCATGGATAAAATTCCCACATAAATGGACCTGCACAATTCAAACCTGTGTTACTCAAGGGTCAAGAGTATCTGGTCTGTCTCATTGAGAATCAATGCCCATGTCCTCTTCGTGGTCTAATCCTCTTCCTTTCTGGTGTGGCCTGAGTGCCTGGGGCTGCTCTTCTAGCCCAAATGAGGCTCTTGCTATTGTCTCCACCTGGAAGTCTCTTCCCCCAGAAATCCATATAGCTGTCTCCCCTGGACCTCATTTTCGGTCTTTGCTCAAACACATCCTCCTTAGTTAAGGGGCCTTCCCAAGTGACTACATTCTAAATCATATCCCTGCCCTTCTTCTAGCATCATTTTCTCCCTTTCCTATTTTACTCTTCTCCACAAAATTTACCACTTGTTAAATTATTTTTAATTTTCTAGCTCTGTCCACGAGAAGGTATATTTCCAACAAGGGGGAAAATTTTGCCTGTCTTGTTGACTGCTTACTCCCAGCCCTGGAACAGTGACTAGTAGACAGGAGGCATCATGGGGTCAATGAATAAAGGAATATCTCATTCATTTATTTATTTGGGGGATGTTGCTATTGACAAAGGATGAGCCTTTCCCACCCCTCCTGTGTGTGAACACCTCAAGGAGGAAGGGCGCTAAAGGCCCAATGGCAAATATGAAAATAACATTGCAGTCAGGCATAGTATAAACAAATAGTAGAGAGTAGCTGCCGTGGTGGTTATGCCACTGGAAAAGCTCAGTTAGAGACAAAGAAAGGTCTTTAAGTCAGGTTCAGCCAGGGAAAAAATTCAGTCAGGCTTTTCCTCTGCTCCCTCTATTGCCTCCTGTTTTCCTGAGAAAAAAAAGAGGGCAGGCCTGCTCCTGTTATACTGGGACTCTGCATGGCAGCCTACGAAATAGTTTAATACCTAACACTATACCCCCTCTTGATTTATATGCAATTTACTTGCATATTTTGAAGTAAGTTATCATAATACAGAAGTACTGATTTGGGAATACAATTGTTTAGACTGCTTGCCAGAGTTTCGCATCTAAGCCTGGCAGCTCTGTGGAGTAGGAAGGCTCTGCAGCACAGGGACTGGCACTGCTCTCCCCCGATGCTCCACCATGTGCTGCCCGGCACAGGATGTTTTCAACTCACTAGTTTACTTGAAATTTACATAAAATCCTCATTGGGAAGCGTCTGTTAAAATCTTAGGAAAAGGCTCAAGTAAAGGGAAGGACCATCACCATCGACAACCATTAGAAAGTAAGAGGGGCCTTGGAAAAGCCACACTGAGCTCTCTACAAACACGTCCTTGGCCTGGATGAAAGCACAGTATAAGGCCCCTAGTGCCACCAAGACAGGAGGAGGAACGAGGCTGGGGAAACACGTGACGTCGACTTTATGTGCTAGAGTTCCTGGAAGGGAGATGCTTAGTTCAGTTCAGTCGCTCAGTCATATCCGACTCTTTGTGAGCCCATGGACTGCAGCATGCCAGGCTTCCCTGTCCATCACCAATTCCCTGAGCGTGCTCAAACTCATGTCCACCGAGTTGGTGATGCCATCCAACCATCTCATCCTCTGTTGTCCCCTTCTCCTCCTGCCTTCAATCTTTCCCAGCATTAGGATATTTTCTAATGAGTCAGTTCTTGACATCAGGTGGAGTTTCAGCTTCCGCATCAGTCCTTCCAATGAATATTCAGGACTGATTTCCTTTAGGATTGATTGGTTTGATTTCTTTGCAGTCCAAGGGACTCTCAAGAGTCTTCTTCAACACCACAATTCAAAAACATCAATTCTTTGGTGCTTAGCTTTCTTTATAGTCCAACTCTCACATCCATACATGACTACTGGAAAAACCATAGCTTTGGCTAGATGGACCTTTGTTGGCAAAGTAATGTCTCTGCTTTGTAATATGCTGTCTAGGTTGGTCATAGCTTTTCTTCCAAGGAGCAAGCATCTTTTAATTTCATGGCTGCAGTCACCATCTGAAGTGATTTGGAGCCCAAGAAAATAAAGTCTGTCACTGTTTCCATTGTTTCCCCATCTGTTTGCCATGAAGTGATGGGACCAGATTCTGCTCATGGGCAAAGCTGAAGGCCAAGGTGAACAGTGCTCAAGGTTCAATTGGGTATTGTCAGTTTATTCAATGTATCAGCATTTTTAAAAACATTCTGTTCATTCCAATAGCCTATTTTATTGTGAATTTTGCTATAATGTAGAAAAATAACTAATACATTCTTCAACATATCTGGAAAATATTGATACCTACTTTAAAAAATATTTTCTCATGAGAAATTCATTTTAACTTAACTCCCACCCCCAAACACACATACACACACCTTTTTGGGGGGTAAATTGTCAAATAGTTGTTTAGGGCTTACAGTCAAGGCTCAGCCTTTGAATGGCAGTCACAGAAATAACCAGGAGTTGGCCAACTGTGGCTCCATGTCAGATCTGATTACTGTCTGTTTTTATAAATAACATTTTTAAAACACAGCCACACCTGTTCATTTACCTATTGTGCTGTGCTGTGCTTGGTCGCTCAGTCATGTCTGAGTCTTTGTGACCCCAAGGACTGTAGCCTGCCAGGCTCGTCTGTCCATGGGAACTCTCCAGGCCAGAATACTGGAGTGGGTTTCCATGTCCTTCTCCAGGGGATCTTCCCAACCCAGGGATAAAACCCAGGTCTTCACACTACAGGCAGATTCTTTACCCTCTGAGCCACCAGGGAAGCCCAAGAAAACTGGAATGGGTGGCCTATCACTTCTCCAGAGATTTCTCAAGCCAGAAATCAAACCAGGGTCCTGCATTGCATTTCTGATTTTGCCAGAAATCAAACCTGGGTTCTTCACCAGCTGAGCTGCCCGGGAAGCCCTCATTTGCTATTGTCTACTGTCTGTGCCCGCTTTCTTTGCAATGGCAGAGTTGAGTAGTAAAGGGAGAGATTGTATAGCTTGCCAAGCTTAAGATATTTGGTGTCTAGCTTTTTACCAAAAGAAAAAAAGTCTGTGAGCTCTTAATCTAGCAGATGCTAGATTTAAGTCTGTATTTAAGTTGACTCTTAAATTAGCCCATTATTCTAGGATGGGCTGATTAATAGTGTACATAGTAAGTTGCCATTCAAAGATGGTGATTTGGCTTTATGACTGTAATTCTCTTATTTAGTTATTTCATTTTTTGGCTGTGCTGGGTCTTCTTCACTGCACGAGAGCTTTCTCTAGTTGCCATGAGCAGGGGCTATTCTTTGTTGTGGTGCATGGGCTTCTTACTGCGGTTGTTTCTCTTCTTGCAGAGCACAGGATCTAGGCGTGCGGGCTTCAGTAATTCTGGCTTGTGGGCTCTAGAGTGCTGGCTCAGATTTGTGGCCGCATGGACTTAGTTGCTCCACAGTATGTGGGATCTTCCTGGACCAGGTAACAATCCGGTGTCCTTTGCATTGCGAGGCAGATTCTTAACCAATGGCCCACAAGGTAAGCCCCTGTGACTCTAATTCTGATCGTTACCATTTCCCCAAGCCATGTTAACTTCTCTTAGATGAAAATGTTTATTCTGCAAAATGGAATTATGAAACAGTTTAGCCAGTACAGTGTGCGAGCCAATGGTAAGACACCACCTACAATGAAACCCAGTGAAAGCGAGAAGGCTAATAAAATTGGGGGAAGGGTTAGAACTGACTGAGTCTCCTTAGTGTATATATTTCACAGCTGTGGTGCTAAGAGACAGATTGCTTGGAATGCCATGGGAAGGCTAAGCCAAACAAAATTGAGAGCATGAGGAAATTTTTCTAGTGAAAAATATTTTTCCTTACAAATTTGAAATATTTTCCCTTTCATACTATATTCACTCCCCACCCCCCACTTGGAAATTTTGAAATAGCATGGCTTCATCCTCTGCTGATTATGTCTTCCCACTTTTGATTTCTGCAACATATGAAAATTAATTCCTTTGCCTGAGTCACACAAACAGTTCTACAGGTTTAGAGTGAATGCTAAAAGAACCTGAGGTGGACTGATTTTTCCAGATGAAAAATGGTAAAGCAGCCAAATTGAAATTTAAAAAAAAAATGGGGGGGGGGTATTTTCTTTGTAATTGAAGGTGAAGGCACCAGTGAGCAATGAGGTTTTAAGGCAATACTAACGTTCTTGGTCCATGGATTGTATTTTTTTCCTCCCCACTGGGATCTGGGACAGGGTGAGATGCATATTTGGTTATTTAGTTATTCTGTGGCCTGGAAGAAGTCACTTCTACTTTGGGGACTGGCGTGACAGTCACCACGACTGTCAACAAGAGTAGCAATCGCTATTGACGGGGCTCTTGAGAGGACAGAAGGGAACTGAACTTCTGTTCAGTTCTGTGAGCTGCTGAGAAGCTCGTCAGTGGAAGGTGTTACTGTTTGCCTTTGTCAGCAAAACCTCACAAGAACCTCCACCACAGGGCGCTGGAGATGGAGAGGCAAGGAAGTGAAACGAAAATCAAGCATTTTGTTGCTATTTAGGAGACACCCTAGGAACAAGCCTTGCAGGGTATAAAGTTGAAACTAAATGAGGCTTTCAGTTTTCTGTGGGTTTTAGTGATTCAAATTAGCCTGAGGGCTCCCCTTTTGTCTCTCCCCATTTTACCGGAGCTGGCAGGAGATGAAATGGCTCTGTGCACACAGAACCTGCCTGTGCACTAGCCAGGGTCTCCCCACAAATCGCTATGCCTGAACCACTTCCAGTTTTTCTTTTTTAATATTCCTGGGAGGCT
This sequence comes from Neotragus pygmaeus, assembly GCA_006410875.1. Lineage (NCBI taxonomy): Eukaryota > Metazoa > Chordata > Mammalia > Artiodactyla > Bovidae > Neotragus > Neotragus pygmaeus. Next base: position 1,634,448 of record SJYV01004530.1, on the reverse strand, counting down.
AAAAAGTGAAAAGCCAAAATATAATTACAAACATTGTGGTGCATTTTAAACATTGATATTTTAAAAATTAGTAAATTTAACATGTGAAAAAAGACATGACATAATGATCTTGCTTTTCCAAAGATTACGCCATTTATAAGCAGCATTTTTCTGTAGGGTACGCTGTAGAGAGTGGGGCCCAAGTTTAAGGCTGTCTGATGGACGATTCCTTCCAGTCATAGAGTGAAGGTTACTGCATCTGTATGCTTATTTGGGAACGATGTCAAAAGTCCAATTTGAGACTTTTTAAACTGGAAGTCTGGGCTAAAATTTTCTCCCTCCCTCAGCTGCTCAGCCCCCAAGCCCACTTGTGACCCGACTATTAGTAATGATGACTGTGTGCAGACGTGGGGAGGAGAACAATAGGGATTTTGGAGAGGTCCGTTTGTGCTTTCCACAAATATTTTTCAAGAGCCTACTATGACCAGAGGTAACTACACACCTCTGTGATCAAGCTTATATTCAGGATTTGAATCTTGGGAGTTGCATTGCCTACTGTTTTATCAAACTTCGCTAAGCCTCGGTTTTCTCATCAGTTACCTCATTTGTGAAGTGCCTTGTTGGTTGTGAGGATTCAGTGACTCACACACATAAAGTTATCAGGACAAGTGAACAAGTGGTACAAAAGCTCTTGCCCTCAGGGAACTTCAACTCCAGCTCCTTATTGCACTTCATTCTCCCTTCTCTTCTCCGCAAGCTGACCTATTTGAAATACCTGCCTTACAATATCTAAAGATATTTGCTAAAACACAGGTAAAGGTTACTCCACTGATAGGGGGAGGGTTAGAAAAAGCATCAGCAATATCAAGGAAAATTCAAACTCATTATTAATCAACCACTCTGTAACAAAGAGTGTTAGGCACAGTCTAGGGTCTGCTGATATTGTAGTGAACAAACCAGATGTGGCTCCATACTCATGAGTAGGACAGAGATATATAAATTGCTTTGCATAATGTAAAATTTTTTGTAGACATATGAAGAATTCCCAGATGGCTCAGTGGTAAAAAAAATCCACCTGCCAATGTAGGAGACGCAGGAAACACCAGTTTGATTCCTAGGTAGGGAAGATCCCCTGGAGAAGGAAATGGCAACCCACCCCAGTGTTTCTTGCCTGGGAAATTCCATGGACAGAGGAGCCAGGTGGGCTACTGTCCATGGGGTCGCAAAGAGTCAGACATGATTAACCAACTGAGCACACATGCACATAAAGTACACACAGAAAGTGCATAAATAATGTGTATAGCTCAGTTTTCACAAAATTACCACACACGTATGTAGATCATATGAAGGTTAAGAATCTTCATAGCACCTCCAGATAACACCCTATGCCCCCTTCCACTCAAAACCCCCACCCCCCACCCCAGGGTTAATACTCTGACTTCAAAACCCACAAATTACCTTTTTATAAAGTTTAAAAAGAGGCAAAAGTAATCATAACATGTATTCTTTAGTGACTGGTTTTTTCTACTCAGTGTTTGTGAGTTTCATCCTTTTTGTGTGTGAGCTATAGTTTATTTATTCTCATTCTTGCATATTATTCTACTGTATGAATGAACATGTCATGGTTTTCATATCCACCCTGTTGATGACATTTGGGGTGTTTCCAGTTTGGTAATACCACAATAATACTGCAGTTGACATTCTTTTACACACTGTTTGTTGAATATATGCATGCATTTCTGTTGGGTATATACTTAGGAATGTAATTGTTGAGGGTAAGCTATGAATATATTTAGTTTTAATTGATATTATTAATTATTTTTCCAAAAGAGTCTCAATTTACATTCTGGTTGGCAGAGTATGAAGTTCCGGTTGCTCCAAATTGTCTATCTTTTCCATTTTAGCCATTTTGGAAGATATATTGTGGTATCTGCATTATAATGGTAATCTGCATTTTCCCAATGACTGATGAAACCAAATGTCTTTTCCCACGTTTATTTTCTGTTTGGATGTCTTCTCTCGTGAATTATCTTTTGTGACATTTGTCCATTTTCCTATTGAGTTCTCTCCCTTTTTATTATTGATTTGAAGAACTGCTTTATATACTCCAGAGAAGAGTCCTTTGTCAGAGTCAGAGATAAGTATTGAAACTCTCTTCCTCCAATCTGTGGTTTATCTTTTTCACTCTCTTAATGGTTTTGAATAGCAGACGTCCTTAATTTTAATGTGGTACAATTGATCGATATTTTTACCCTTATGGTTATTGCTTTCTGTGTCTTAAGAAATCTTTGCCTGAGGCAGTTCTTGTGGCAGCAGCTAATGCAAGCCTTGAAAATTATTATGCACTGTGTTGCCTGGACCAGCAAACACTACAGTCAGGATAGTAAAGGGGACCCCAAGAAACCGAAAGATGAGACGTGAGACGTCTGCTCATGGCGTCTTTGTGGAGAAAAATCTGAAGACCTTGTGTACTTTGCATTTTCCAAGTACTCTGAGGTGCAATACATTGTGTGGGAAAGAGAAATACAAATTTGGTGAAATGGCAAAGTGCACTTTGAGCAAGAAATGGAGAATTGAAGATGATTTAAGAGAGGTAATAAAAAAAGATCACAATATCCCAAATACCCTCCATAACCCATCTGGCTTCTTCCTCTTCTACTTAGACCTCTGCCCAGGATCAAATCCACAAACCCAGGCATTTCCATTGGAGATGTGGACGAAAAGCTGGTGACATATTATGGCATGCAGAATTAGTAAAATGCCCACATAAAGATATTTTGTGCTAATTCCTGGAAAAGGAATTCATTTTCACTCCTATGAAAGGGATGAGACATCACTCACTCAGGTGATTGTGTTCTGTGACAGCATGCTTGCTAGCTCAGTCACTTCAGTTCTGTCCAACTGTTTGGGACCCCCTGGACTGTATTCCACCAAGCTCCTCTGTCCACGGGATTTCCCAGGCAAGAATACTAGAATGGGTTGCTGTGCCCTTCTCCACGGAATCTTCCCAATCCAGGGATCAAGCCTGAGTCTCCTGCATTGCAGGCAAATTCTTTACCACTGAGCCACAGGGAAGTCCATTCTATGGCAGAGTTGGCCTCAAAATAGATTATCTGGTTGGGTTGATCTAATCAATGAAAACTTTCTAAGCAGGGAGTTTTCTCCAGTTGGCAGAAGGATAAGTCAGAGAGAGATAAAGAATGAAGGGAATATGACTTGAAGATGGAGGCCATGTGAAAGGCATTTAAGCAATCTTAAAGAATTGAGACAGACCCTTGGCCAACTGCCATCAAGAAAACAATGCAAATTTCTGAGTAATTCTGAAACAAAAAGACACTTTTATTGCCTTCATTCTATCAACTTAGAGATTCATGTGAGAGAGCCATTAAAATGTTTCCGGAATTTAAAAATTTTGTAATTTATTTGTAAGGTAGTGTTATTCATTAGAAATCCTGAGTTATCAACTGTATATACCTATAGTCTATAAAAAGAACAAAACAAAGTGGGCAACCTCTGTGGTTCAAACTTGGTATTTGTAGTGCCTCTCTAGGTGGCTTGCACATTCTTTGTTCCTGATCAGGGATTAAATCAGGCCCCGTGCAGGGTAAGCACAGAGTCCTAACCACTGGACCACCAGGGAATTCAGGCGGCACCTGTAGGCTGTGAGTTCAGGGATGAGGCCCAACCTGTTGGTTCCTGTTTTCCTATACAGTGACAGAACATTCTGCTGACATTTTAGCTATGGAAGAGGGACAATGGCTGGCATGAGAAATGTTCTGATTAACTTTTGTTAAATCTGGTATTTGGAAAGCAAATTGTAGAACTCTTCACTGTCAGAGAAGTGGATAGTCACTGCTTCAAGGAACGTGCATAAGCCTTCTGACTAACACGCAGTTTGCAGCATTCTGTTTTCCTTTTTTTGTTTCATATATTTAGAAAGCTAAGACTTCCATTTCATGTAAATGTTTTCACTGAAGCATGACGTATGACAGAAGAGTGCATGTCTAGCCAGGGTGGAGCTTCTGAGTTTTCACAAGGTGAACACAGCTGGGTGACAAGCACCCAGGAGGCGAAGCCCCACCCCTCCACACCCCCTCCCCGCAAGTTTGGCAAGATTGATGGGAATGGTTTGGAATTGTTGGGGTGTGAGTTGGGGGTGGAGGGCACTGGGAAACAAGTATGAATAATTTGGCCAAAATTTCAGTTACTTCAGGGGCTGGCCTCAGGACTCTTGTTGANCACACAGCATGGCTTAGTTTCAATGCGTTAGACAAGGCTATGGTCCTAGTGTGATTAGATTGACTAGTTTTCTGTGAGTATGGTTTCAGTGTGTCTGCCCTCTGCTGCCCTCTTGCAACACCTACTGTCTTACTTGGGTTTCTCTTACCTTGGACGTGGGGTATCTCTTCACAGCTGCTGCAGCAAAGCGCAGCCACTGCTCCTTACCTTGGACAAGGCGTATCTCCTCACCACTGCCCCTCCTGACCTTGAACATGGAATAGCTCCTCTCGGCCCTTCTGCACCCGTGCAGCCACTGCTCCTTGGATGTTGGGTTGCTCCTCTCAGTCGCCACCTCTGATCTTGGGGACCCGAATACATTTACATTAGGCATTAGCTATTATAAGCTATTATAATATAATGATATAATAAGCTAATATTACAAGCTCCTTGGACGTGGGATTGCTCCTCTTGGCTGCTGCCCCTGATCTCGGCAGACCCTAATACATTTATATTGCTGCTGCTGCTAAGTCGCTTCAGTCATGTCCAACTCTGTGTGACCCCCTAAATGGCAGCCCACCAGGCTCCCCTGTCCCTGGGATTCTCCAGGCAAGAACACTGGAGTGGGTTTCCATTTCCTTCTCCAATGCATGAAAGTGAAAAGTGAAACTGAAGTCGCTCAGTCGTGTCCGACTCTTAGCGACCCCATGGACTGCAGCCTACCAGGCTCCTCCGTCCATGGGATTTTCCAGGTAAGAGTACTGGAGTGGAGTGCCATTGCCTTCTCTGACATTTACATTAGGTATTAGCTATTATAAGTAATAGAGATGGTTTAAAGTACATGGGAGATGTGCATAAGTTATATGCAAACACTATCCCATTTTGTATAAGGTGAGCATCCATGGAATTTGGTATCTGCTAGATGGAGGAGCCTGGTAGGCTGTAGTCCATGGGGTCTCTAAGAGTTGGACACAACTGAGTGACTTCACTTTCACTTTTCACTTTCATGCATTGGAGAAGGCAATGGCAACCCACTCCAGTGTTCTTGCCTGGAGAATCCCAGGGACGGGGGTGCCTGGTGGGCTGCCATCTATGGGGTCTCACAGAGTTGGACACGACTGAAGTGACTTAGCAGCAGCAGCAGCAGGGATATTGGAACCAACACCCAGTGGCTACTGAGGATGGATGACCGTAGTTGATTATGTCTGACAGCCATGGCCCTGGGATGTACACGCTTTCTGTTGACTTCTTGTGTCCCAGAATTTCTTTTGTGCTCTTGAGAGTGCATTTCACTAGGAATCTTTCTTCTGAAATGTTACCACAATTGACATCTATTCCATGATTAGGGCTCTCCCTTATACTTATTTCATCTAGCACAGGGGTCAAATTGTGGTTATGGACCTGGTCTTAGTCTATCTGCTAAGAATGGTTGTTATATTTTTAAATGGTTAAAAAAAATCAAAAGAATAACATTTTGTGACAAGAAAATTATATGAAACTGACATTTTGGCTTCTCTAAATCAACTTTTATTTGAATGCTGCCATGCTTGTTCATTGTATACGTTGTCCATGGCTGTTTTTGCCTTATCGTGGTAGACTTATGTCATTGCTTCATAATCCGCATGGCCTGCAAAGCGTAAAATATTTAGTATCCAACCATTTACAGAGAAAGTTTGCCAAATTTAGATCTAGTGCAGTGTGACGTCTTGGTTTTGAAATTCAGAAGTAGAATCACAGAACTTTGAGAGTTGAAAGGATATTTTAGAAAGCGTGTTATCATCACTGACATATCCACGGCCGAAACAAAAAATCTTATAGCTTGTGCAGCTATTCTGTTCTTAGGAATAGTTACTTAAAAGGTAATTCTCACATTCATATATCTATCTTAGTTCTTCTCTGAGCATGGCTAGGAGCTGGCCTAGAATGTTGCTGCTGCTAAGTCGCTCCAGTCATGTCCGACTCTGTGTGACCCCATAGACAGCAGCCCACCAGGCTGGAGTGGGTTGCCATATCCTTCTCCAATGCATAAAAGCGAAAAGTGACAGTGAAGATGCTCAGTCGTGTCCGAATCCCAGCAACCCCGTGGACTGCAGCCCACCAGGCGCCTCCGTCCACGGAACTCCCCAGGCAAGAGTACTGGAGTGGGTTGCCATTGCCTTCTCCATTGGCCCAGAATAGGTACTTTAAAATATTTAATTATTTAACACTTACTTTGCACCTTGAATGTACAGGACTGCTCTAAATACTTCATAAGTAATTAACAGAACCCTATGCATTAGGTGCTATAATTATCTGTACAGAGGTGGTTATGGAGGTTTGGGGAGGTTAATTGAATTTCCCAAGAATACAAAGCTTGTAAGAGGCAAAGTTGGCATTGGAACTCAGTGTGGCTCTGGAGTCTGGGTTTTCTACTGCTCCATTTACTGAAGGGTGAATTAATAAGCTTTTGATAGTTGCGTTCTATTTGTCAATCTTTCTAATAGGTCAATGTGGCTACCAAATTCCTAAGACTATATATATATAGGAGTAGGAAATGGCAACCTACTCCATTATTCTTGCCTGGAAAACTCCATGAACAGAAGAGCCTGGCAGGCTACAGTCCATGGGGTCATAAAGATTCGGACATGATTGAGCACACACAGACACACATATACACAGTTTCTATGAAAGTGCAACCCATATAATGCTGCAATATGAGAAGCAAGAGAGAATATATACTTGTTGTGTTCTGTTTCGCCTACACAATTTTGTTCTCTAGGAATGCTCAGAATAGTTAAAGGGTCTAAAACACCATTTAGTGTAAAGAGGTGTGGAAGAATCTAGGGACATTAACTTGGAGAACACAATGCTTGTTAGGACAAAGACCAGAGCAATTCTAGACTTTACATGACATTCAGAGGAAGAAAGCATCATTCCCAGCACATTAAGAAGAGCAAAGAGTATTATTTTCTAGAAGCCCCCAGCAAGCCCCCTGTGTTAGGATCCTCCAAGAGCCGATATCAAACTAGGATTATACATGGTGAGCTTTATTAAGGGAAAATGCAATTGTGAAATGAAACAGTCTCTGGGAAGGCTGGAAGAGCTGTCAGACCTTGATGGAAGTCTCCAGTGCAGTGGGAGAAAGCGGGAGAAAGAATTTTACAAAGTGGTGCCCTCCAAGCTAAGCCTTAGGGGACTACTGTAGCCAAAATCATCTGAGAAATGAGTTCAGTGTCTCCCAGGAACTGGTCTGTCTTAGCACCCTGAGGGTCCATAATTGGGGAACGGATTTCAAAGTGCAGCACCTGGAGTCCTTGGTCAACGATGCTCCTAGGACAGTGGGTGTTTGAAGACCATTCTTTTGACTACGATGCCACCCCTCCTAGTTCATTGAAAGTGAAAGTTGCTCAGTCATCTCCGACTCTTTGCGACTCCATGGACCGTAGCCTGGCAGGCTCCTCTGTCCATAAAATTCTCCAGGAAGTCTACTGGAGTGGGTAGACATTTGTTCCCCTCTCCAGAGAATCTTTCCAATCCAGGGATTGAACCTAGGTCTCCCGCATTGCAGGCTGATTCTTTACCAGCTGATCCATCCACAAGGAAAGCCCAAGAATACTGGAGTGGGTAGCCTATCGCTTTACCAGTGGATCCTCCTGACCCAGGAATCCAACCGGTTTATCCTGCACTGCAGGCAGATTCTTTACCAGCTGAGCTACCCTTTGTGTAAGGGAATTAAATGCGCCTATTGGCTGAGGGCTGATTTCTTGAACCAGGTACTCTAACAAGGGGGCGGGGATGGGATCTTCCATAGGCACATTAAGTCCAATGTCTGAGTCAGCCTGCCCTCCAGCCTATGGGCTGTGGAGAGGAGAGATTGATACCTACATAAAAATCTGGGTATCCCTAGAAACAGGAAAGGGGTCAACATTTATGGTTTTACAGTTCTAATCTTGATCTAACACCAAAGCCTGTGCTTTGTTTTCTGTGTTGCAATATTTCTTGAAATCTATGGTGAACAGGTTTTAAAAGTCATGGTGGTCTGGGGGAGGAGAGTGGGAATCAAATTCATTTTCACTGAAAAATCATCCTATATATGACAAAGACTAGTTTTAGATCATTTCATAAATTGTTGATGACCTCGAATCTTGAAGTAGGAGTACAGTGATCGTAATAGCAAATATTTACAGAACAATAATTGTGTGCCCGACTGGGTGCTTTATATCCACTCTCATGCTTAATGCCCTCAGCACCCTGTGAGATAAGCATTCTTCCCAGCTCCAGATGAAGTAAGAGGACACTGGAGACTCAGAGGATTAAGAAACTTTGCTGAGAACAGGGCAAGAATTAAGTGGCTGATGGTCCGATTGCAAAGTTGTACCATCTCCTTCTCCAGTGCTGCTTCTTCCACTTCTCCGGTTTTCTTCAACAAAGCTTTTAAAAAATAAGTTTGCTCTTTAGGAGTTGTTCTCTTCTAGGTGAGAATGAGAGCACTGAGTGTTCTCTCAGGCCCTGTATTAGTGGCATTCTGCCAACATCAGCTTGAGAAGGCTGTTGAAGGCTCTTGAGGCTTAGTGCTTTAGAATTATAGCATGTGGCTGACTTTGTAAAGAAACTGTTGCATCTTGGGTGCTCAGCTGAGTACAGATACACACTAAAATCACATGCAGCTGGCATTTTAGGGTACCCATAGTAAGACAGACAAGGACCAAAATAATGAAGGCCTTGGAGAGATTTTCAATGGTCATCTTAGTGAAAACTTATTTCATTGAGGAATCTTGACTGTGGTATTCCCTCCTTTAAAGAATACAAGTCAGCAGCACAGATGAATGAAAGGGTGATTATCCACTTTGAAAAGGTGTAATGAGTTTACACAAGAATCTTCTAAATATCAACAAGATGCATTTAAAATGCAATTCATTATATACAATACTTAATACTTATATACAATACTTCTTTTCAGGAGTATAACCATTGGGTTAAGGGCTGTTCACATACATATATATTGAAGAGATATGTTTCAAATTGATCTTGCTGAACCTAATTTCAGCATATTTTTATATGTTCAAGAAATACTGTTGAAGGCCCTACTATATGCAAGGCTTTATACTGCACTTTAATATTTTGACTAGGTATTTCTGGGATAAGCTCCAGGTTCTATATTCCTTACAAGTTCCCAGACCACACTTTCAGTAGTAAGGGCTTTCAGAGAATCAAGATGGGAAACAGGGCAGAACTTAGGAGATATGTGAGGCATGGAAACTCCCAGCCCCATATCAACTGCCAGATGAGTCTGGGAAGGATACTTGCTAATGCCAACTAGTGGGTGGGCCTCTGGTAATGTCACGGCCACCAACAATAGCTGCTGTCTGCCCTCAGCTTCCCCTGGTGTCACTGGACACTGGGTGTTGGAGTCGCTGAAGCTGGACTGAATTCCTGTTTGCATTAATGGCTCCAGTCTCTGAGATCTGAGTGGGAGCAGCTGGTTGACCAAGCCAGGGGAGCACGCCTGCACTCTTTTCCCTGGAGAATGGAGGAACCTGGCACCTGCTCCTTTCTGATTCTGTGCGTGCCTGCCAAGTCACTCCAGTCATGTCCGACTCTTTTTGACCCTATGGACTGTAGCCCGCCAGGCTCCTCTGTCGATGGGATTTTCCACGTAAGAATACTAGAGTAGGTTGCCATGCCCTCCCTCCAGGGGATCTTCCCAACCCAGGGACTGAACTGCATCTCATGTCTCCTGCATCGGCAGGCAGGTACTTTACCACAGGGCCACCTGGGAAGCACTTTCTGTTTCTTTAGTGGTGGGTGGGCGGTGGCAGTGAATCCTGCTTTCTGCCGTGACCCACAATATAAGACATTCCCCAAATCTAAGAAGGAGGTTCAGATGCTGGGCAACCAAAAAAAAAAAAAAAAAAAGATAAATGTCCATTATGAACAACGTGAGTTTATGTGTAAAACATGGCCCACTTAGGTGTGTATCTCACCTTTACCTGAGCCACAGTACACAGGTGAAATTCCCGCGTGGTTTACCCTGGGCTCACCACTCATATTCCTAATGTCAAGTGAAAGAAATGGCTCTCTTGTGTTATGTGGCATGGTCACATGGCCCCTTTCTTATTTGGACTACAGAACGTTCCCCATTCCAATTCTCATTTGCTTTATTTCATCTCCCATTTCACTGCAGATTTTTCTTGTGTCAGGAAGTTTTTCTGGACTTTGTATGTGAGAGTCAGTGAGCTCCCAAAGTATCTTGTTCATCTTCCTGATGGGATTTACAGGGTAACTTCTCCAATATTAAAAAATAAACATATATCTTATGTTGTGGCTAAGAAGAATGAGAAATGTCCATATGTACACACATTGGTTCCCCCTTTCGGATCACGCTCTCCAACCACACTGAAAGCTGGTTTTCATTAAAATGTGACATTTATCTTCCCAAAGTGAATTTGTCTTGCTACAATAATAATGGAAAAATGTCACAATTTACTGCAGAAAACACAGGAAAAGATAAATGATCATTTAAAATGAAAACCTTAATTTTAAAACAATGCTTTGCTTAAATATACAATACTCTAATAGAGGCAAAAAATTGGCATGACAATTCAAATAAAATAAATTCTAATGTCCTGTAAGGAGAATATATTAAACAAAGATGCTTGTTATTAAAACATTGCAGTAGAGACTTTCATTGCCACATACATTCTCCTTACCAGTCATGAAAAGCAAGAATTGTAGATGATTATAAATGGAGATGGTAGGTATGGACTCTGTTGAGTGAGATGAAGGAAGGGTGTCCAGGGCAAGCAGACACTTGATGGAGTTTCCCCACGTTTTAATCAGATGTATCAAATTGCCAACATCTGTTGGATCATAGAAAAAGCAAAAGAGTTCCAGAAAAACATCTGCTTTGATTGTGTGGATCACAAAAAAACTGAAAAATTCTTCAAGAGATGGGAATACCAGACCATCTTACCTGCCTCCTGAGAAATCTGTATGCAGGTCAAGAAGCAACAGTTAGAAAAGGACATGGAACAATGGACTGATTCGATATTGGGGAAGGAGTATGTCAAGGCTTTATTGTCACCCTGCTTATTTAACATATGCAGAGTACATCATGTGAAATGCCAAGCTGGATGAAGCACAAGCTGGAATCAAGATTGTGGGGAGAGGTATCAATAACCTCAGATATGCAGATGACACCACCCTTATGGCAGAAAGTGAAGAAGAACTAAAGAGCCTNGCCGAACTTGCTAGGTTGGAGATGAGTGGTAATCCACTTGCACACTTAGGGCAGCCTTTGGTATTTGCACTAACCCAGAGGAAGGTTGCTGGGAGTGTGTGTGCTAAGCTGCCTCAGTGGTGTCCAACTCCGAGCCACCCCATGGACTGTAGCCTGCCGGGCTCCTCTGTCCATGAGATTCTCCAGGCAAGAATACTGGAGAGGGTTGCCATTTCCTACCCAGGGATCAAACCTGCATCTCAGGTCTCCTGCACTGGCAGGCAGGTTCTCTACCACTAGTGCCACCTGGGAAACCCTTGCTGGGAGCTTGTGCCTCCAATTTTCTTGCCTCCATTTCCTTCTTAGAGGGAAAATAGGGTGATTTCATCTTGACATTTTAATTTCAACTCTATTTTTAAATAAAGGATTTAAATTATTTACTTTCATCATCTGAAAGATGAAATTTCCTTGAAACACAGCCTTGACCATTTTGATCACTTTGGGTTATGTATTTAGACCAGAACATTATAATACTTATTAATGATAACAATAATAACTATTAGAAATACTGGAATTCATTTGTAAGGAAAATTCCAGATATCCTCAAGACATCTTCTAAGTGTTGATAATCCCTTTAATGAATTACAATCAAAATCCATGCTAGATACCTGAGATTTTTAGATAAGAAATCCTTCTTAAAAATTCTGCTACTGAACATAGTATAATCATTTACAAAGATAAGAGAAATTTAATAAAATAATGTTGAGTAATGGAACTCTTAAAACTTTTATGCATGACTACTAGGTTAGACCTAGCATCTGGTGAAAAATCTATCATTCAATATGGGAGCATGACATTGAAACATGTATAATATCATATGTGAAATGAATCACCAGTCCAGGTTTGATGCATGATACAGGATGCTTGGTGCACTGGGATGACCTAGAGGGATGGGATGGGGAGGGAGGTGGGAGGAGGCTTTAGGATGGGGAACACATTGATTCAAGTCAATGTATGACAAAACCAATACAATATTGTAAAGTAAAATGAATGAATGAATTAGTTTTTGAAAATGTCTATCATTTACATGGGTAAGCACATTTGTGATTCATTATTAAAATGGAAAAAAATGATGAAAACATCTCTGCCCAATTGAAACAGTCTTCCTTCATCTTACTCAGCTTCCATAATGAAACATATTATTACTTTGGTTTTTGTATCTTATTCAGATTCTCACTCAAAATATTAGCCAAGCCATGTATTATCAGTGCTTTTTCACTATTTAATTAGGTTAAAAATCTATCCATTTTATTAAGTACAGATTCAAAGGCTGAGAATCACAAACATGTCTGCATGAAAGACTCCTGAGAGATAATGAGAAGGGGGAGTTATCTATTAGGAAGAAGGAAGAACTGAGTTAGTGAGCTGAATCTATATTTCTGTTGCTAAGTTTCAAAGCTGCCTAGTTCTTTATGTTTAAATAAGAAGTAACTCAAATAGGCAACAGATTTTACTGAGCATAAACTATCCCAGACAAGGTGATACATGAAGTATATTGCAATACACAGAGGAGGGTAACACATACTCTAATCTTAAGGATTTAGATCAGATCAGAAATATGTACATAAAAGTATTATGAAAAACAGAAGGAAGTGTGAAATATCAGTGTGAACAGTAAGTGCTTGAAGGAACTCAGAGAGCCTTTGTTTCAGGTTAATCTAGAGAGGCTTTATGGAGGAGGTGGGATCCAAATTGCATTTGAAATGATACTTTGATGGACATCCATTCAGCCTTCTATGCATATTTTTCAAAAACCCTCTCCTATGCAGGACACATGTCTTAGGGAAAGTGAACTCCATCCTAAGCTCCAAGGGAGAAGCCTGATTAGTCTAATATGAAGCATCTTGGTAATTGTATCCCTTCGTTCTTCCCCTCCCACAGGATTTGTCCAGGGAACTAAACTTATGCCCATTAGTGTCTGGCATTTCCCCCAGTAACTGATATTGGCCTAGGAACAAGACCTAAATGGGTCCAGTCAATCTAAAATCCCTCTTAGAAGAAATGGAGTAGCCGTCATAGTTAACAAAGGAGTCCGAAATGTAGTACCTGGATGCAATCTCAAAAACAACAGAATGATCTCTGTTCGTTTCCAAGGCAAACCATTCAATATCACAGTAATCCAAGTTAATGCCCCAAACAATAATGCTGAAGAAGCTGAAGTTGAACAGTTCTATAAAGACCTACAAGACCTTATAGAACTAACACCCCCAAAAGATGTCCTTTTCATCATAGCGGACTGGAGTGCAAAAGTAGGAAGTCAAGAAATACCTGGAGTAATGGGAAAATTTGGCCTTGGAGTACAGGATGAAGCAGGGCAAAGGGTAATAGTTTTACCAAGAGAATGCACTGGTCATAGCCAACACCCTCTTTCCACAACACAAGAGAAGACTCTACACATGGACATCACCAGATGGTCAATACTGAAATCAGATTGATTATATTCCTTGCAGCCAAAGATGGAGAAGCTCTATACAGTCAGCAAAAACAAGACCGGGAGCTGACTGTAGTTCAGATCGTGAGCTCCTTATTGTCAAATTCAGACTTAAATTGAAGAAAGTAGGGAAAACCACTAGACCATTCAGGTATGACCTAAATCAAATCCCTTATGACTATACAGTGCAAGTGACAAATATATTCAAGGTATTAGATTTGATAGAGTGCCTGAAGAACCATACACGGAGTGACATTGTACAGGAGGCAGTGATCAAGACCATCCCCAAGAAAAACAAATGCAAAAAGGCAAAATGGTTGTCTAAGGAGGCCTTAAAAACAGCTATGAAAAGAGAAGTGAAAGGCAAAGGAGAAAAGGAAAGATATACCTGTTTGAATGCAGAGTTCCAAAGAATAGCAAGGAGAGATAAGAAAGCCTTTCTCCATGAACAATGCTAAGAAATAGAGGAAAACAATAGAATGGGAAAGACTAGAGACCTCTTCAAGAAAATTAGAGATACTAAGGGAGCTTTTAATGCAAAGATGGGCACAATAAAGGACAGAAATGGTATGGACTTAACAGAAGCAGAAAATATTAAGAAGAGGTGGCAAGAATACACAGAAGAGGTATACAAAAAAGATCTTCATGACCTGGATAATCACAATGGTGTGATCACTCACCTAGAGCCAACATCCTGGAAGGCAAAGTCAAATGGGCCTTAGGAAGCATCACTATGAACAAAGCTAGTGGAGATGATGGAACAGTTGAGCTATTTCAAATCTTAAAAGATGATTCTGTGAAAGTGCTGCACTCAATATGCCAGCAAATTTGGAAGACTCAGCAGTGGCCACAGGACTGGGAAAGGTCAGTTTTCATTCCAATCCCAAAGACAGGCAATGCCAAAGAATTTTCAAACTACCGCACAATTGCACTCATCTCACACGCTAGCAAAGCAATGCTCAAAATTCTACAAGCCAGGCTTCAACAGGACGTGAACTGTGAACTTCCAGATATTCAAGCTGAATTTAGAAAAGGCAGAGGAACCAGAGATCAAATTGCCAACATCCGTTGGATCATCGAATAAACAAGAGAGTTCCAGAAAAAATATTTATTTCTGCTTTCTTGACTGTGCCAAAGCCTTTGACTGTGTGGATCACAATAAACTGTGGACAATTCTGAAAGAGATGGGAATACCAGACCACCTGACCTGCCTCCTGAGAAATCTGTATGCAGATCAGGAAGCAACAGTTAGAACTGGACATAGAAAAACAGACTGGTTACAAATAGGAAAAGGAGTACGTCAAGGCTGCATGTTGTCATCCTGCTTATTTAACTTATATGCAGAGTACATTACGAGAAATGCTGGGCTGGAAGAAGCAGAAGCTGGAATCAAGATTGGCAAGAGGAATATCAATAACCTCAGATATGCAGATGACACCACCCTTATGGCAGAAAGTGAAGAACTAAAGAGCCTCTTGATGAAAGTGAAAGAGGAGAGTGAAAAAGTTGGCTTAAAACTCAACATTCAGAAAGCCACGATCATGGCATCTGGTCCCATCATTTCATGACAAGTAGATGGGGAGACAATGGAAACAGTGTCAGACTTTATATTTTTGGGCTTCAAAATCACTGCAGATGGTGACTATAGCCATGAAATTAAGATGCTTGCTCCTTGGAAGAAAAGTTATGGCCAACCTAGACAGCATACTGAAAAACAGAGACCTTACTTTGTCAAGAAAAGTCCATCTAGTCAAAGCTATGGTTTTTCCAGTAGTCATGGATGGATGTGACAGCTGGACTATAAAAAAAGCTGAGCACTGAAGAATTGATGCTTTTGAACTGTGGTGTTGGAGAAGACTCTTGAGAGTCCCTTGGACTGCAAGGGGATCCAACCAGTCCATCCTAAAGAAAATCAGTCCTGAATATCCATTGGAAGGACTGATGCTAAGCTGAAGTGCCAATACTTTGGCCACCTGATAGGAAGAGCTGACTTATTGGAAAAGACCCTGATGCTGAGAAAGACTGAAGGTGGGAGGAGAAGGGGACAACAGACGAGATGATTGGGTGGCATCACCAACTCAATGGACATTAGTTTGAGTAAACTCTAGGAGTTGGTGTTGGACAGGGAGGCCTGGCGTGCTGAAGTCCATGGGGTCACAAAGAGTCAGACATGACTGAGGGACTGAAGTGAATCTAAAAGGAAGGACTTTTGTTTCACAATCGAGAGTGAGATTTTTATTCTCTGTCACTGTGCAGGAAAAAGATCGTTGTCCTGGTTGCTTCCAGCGGTCATGTTAACGTCATGAGGGAACCTCGCACAAAGGCAAATCTGACACGTGCAGGAAGGCTGAGACCGGAGAACAGGTGAGATTCAGAGCAGGAGGCCTACTTGTACTGCGCCTGGAGCTGGCTCTGCCTCTAGATTGCCTATTATATGTGACAGTACTAGGTCTCCTATTATGTGAGACAGTACTGGATCTCCTATTATGTGAGAGAGTACATTTCTTCAGTGTCTAAGCCTTAATAGCGTCAGATTTTCTGTAACTCCCAGCCAAAATCATGCAGATTGCTATCAACAGTGGAGTTGATTCCTTTGCTAGCATGTATTTCCCTCTTTTCCTAATAAAGGAAATAAATTAAATGCTATGTGGGATGTTTGTTTGTTTTTGAGTAGGGAAAGGGCAGGAATACCCCCTCAACAAATTCTCCTTGTGACTTAAATGGGAGAGACAATCTATTAGTTTCAAGGACATCTGGATGCCATGACTGATTCAGACAGACACAGGGATGAGAGACAAGAGAAAGTTGCTGAGGCTTCTGAAAAGAAACTTCTTTCCCATGAGAAATACCAGATATATCTTTTTCTACTCCCCTGTGTGGTAGATAAGCAGAGATGGGCTGTGTTGGTTTTCCTAGAGCAGCTGTAACAAAGCACCACAAACTAGGTGGCTTAAAACAGAAATGTATTCTCTCAGTTCTGGAGGCTAGATGTCCACAAGGAACGTGTTGACAGAACAGTGCTCCTTTTGAAAGCTCTAGGGAAAAACCACACTCCCCCTACCCCCTTTGTTAAAACTCAGTTTGACTTGATATTAACTCGATTACACCGGTGTTTGTGTGTGTTAGTTGCTCATTCTTGTCCATCTCTTTGCAACCCCATGGATTATAGCCCTCCAGGCTCCTCTGTCCGTGGAATTCTCCAGGCAAGAATATTGGAGTGGGTTGCCACTTCCTTCTCCAGAGGATGTTCCTGACCCAGGGATCAAACCTGAGTCTCCTGTACTACAGGCAGATTCTTTATCATCTGAGCTACCAAAGATTATACCTACAGAGATTCTATTTCCAAATAAGGCCACATTCACTGGTTCTCAGTGGATATGAGTTTAGAATGGGAAAGACGAGAGATCTCTTCAAGAAAATTAGAGATACCAAGGGAACATTTCATGCAAAGATGGGCTCGATAAANGTGGCTTGTCAAGGTTTCTTGGTTAGAGAAGCGTGTGTCTGTGTTCTGGTGGGTGGAGCTGGATTTCTTTTCTCTGCAGTGCAATGAAGTGTCCAGTAATGTGTTATGAGATGTCAGTAGGTTTGGTGTGACTTTAGGCAGCCTGTATATTGAACCTCAGGGCTATGTTCCTGTGTTGCTGGAGAATTTGTGTGGTATATCTTGCATGCACTCTCCAGGTTTAAGCCACTCAGGTTCAGTTTCAGGTTCTTGGGTACTCTACAAATGCACAGACTTGGTTGGGCCTGCGTTTAGTGCCTGTCACAGGTCCAAGCAGCTCTGGTGACCAAGTTCTTGGCAAGCACAGTAGCTTGTGTCTTATCACCTCCTCTGTCCCAGCTGCTCAGTTTTCTGTGTATACAATGGGCATGCTTTCTCAGGTGTGCAGTGTGTCTCTTCTGGGGAGCTGATTCCTGGCTGTGACCCTCCCGGCAGCTGTCAGCCATCCAGAATTCCAAGAAGTCTTGGTTAGCAATGAAATCTGCTTGTGGTTTGGTATCGGATGCCTCTCTGGGACTGCAATTGCACCCTTTCAGCTGTGGCTGCCCTCGCCTGCCTTTCTCTGGCAGGGCATGGGCTGGTCTGCACTTTGCTAGCTCTGCTCAGTCCTTCGTTCTTTGAGCAGGCCTGGCATTTTCTTAGGTTAGGGTTTTTCAGGGGATAGCTATCCCACAGTCTGGGTTGCTATCTCAAGTTAGTTCCCTCAGATTGCCCTCGGGGCATTTTTGCCTGGTCCTTACCCTAAGCAGTGTAGCCTGTGCCTCCTTGTCCAGCCCCTGCTTGCTAGTGGGCAATGTGAGTATCTGGGCTGCTGCTCCCCTGGGAGTTGCTGTTCAGCACATAATCTGTGGGTTTTAATTATTTATTTATTTTTCCTCCTGGTTATTTTGCCCTCTGAGATTCCAAGGCTAATCAGAGACCCACCGAAGAGAGTGTTTCCTGGTGTTGGAAACTTCTCCCTTTTTTAAAGAATTCTTTTCTGGGATGAATCTCCATCCCTACCTCTTTTGTCTCTCTTTTTGTCTTTTATATTTTGTCCTACCTCCTTTCAAAGACATTGGGCTGCCTTTCTAGGTGCCTGATGTCCTCTACCAGCATTCAGAAGTTGGTTTGTGGAATTTGCTTGGCATTCAAATATTCTTTCAATGAATTTGTGGGAGCAAAGTGATCTCCCCATCCTATTCCTCCTCCACCTTAGGACCCCCCCCCTCCACTGCTTATTATTAAGAGTTTGACTACAAAATAATATTGTATGAATCAGGCAATTGTATCATCAAAAACAAGTATAATATTAATTTTAAGGTGTAATATTAACAGTGATAGAGGGAAAGATTTTAGACTGCTATGGGACATAAAATTCTACTTGTTATTTACAATGAAAGCCAACTCTAATTTGGGGAAGGAATAGAGCCTAAATGTTGGGCTGAGATATTATTTGTAGTCATGCAAATAGCCCCATGTTTTGTTTTACTTCATTCACTAGCTTTATATCCTGGGGAAGGTCTTTTTATTCTCTTTAGACCTCAGTTTTCAATGGACCCTGTTAACTCTCAAGTTCTTCCTAAGTTCTTTATCTATTTGTTCACTTCTGTAAAACACCATGCTAACGTAATGCATGATTACTGATAGTATTATAAGACAAATAGTAATGCCAGCATTATAACCAATAATAGAGCACACAAAGTTTATTGATCATCTAAAAAAAATAATTCCTCATTTCCACATTTGTTTCACCTTAAAAGAAACTGTACCTTTTAATTATTATTATTTTTTTTAGTTAACCCTTCATATGTACTATGGAGAAGGCAATGGCACACCACTCCAGTACTCTTGCCTGGAAAATCCCATCAATGGAGGAGCCTGGTGGGCTGCAGTCCTGGGGTTGCAAAGAGTCAGACATGACTTAGTGACTTCACTTTCACTTTTCACTTTCATGCATTGGAGAAGGAAATGGCAACCCACTCCAGTGTTCTTGCCTGGAGAATTCCAGGGATGGGGGAGCCTGGTGGGCTGCTGTCTATGGGGTCGCACAAAGTCGGACACAACTGAAGCGACTTAGCAGCAGCAGCAGCAGCATATATACTATATCTTATATACCTGTCNAATGGCAACCCACTCCAGTGTTCTTGCCTGGAGAATTCCAGGGATGGGGGAGCCTGGTGGGCTGCTGTCTATGGGGTCGCACAAAGTCGGACACAACTGAAGCGACTTAGCAGCAGCAGCAGCAGCATATATACTATATCTTATATACCTGTCACAAGGGACACTGATATGAAGGAGCAGTCAATAAATCTTAAGGTAATTGAAGGAAGAACACTTAGATACTTTCCCATTCTCCTTCCTGAACTATGGTACAAAATCCAAGTCAGTGCCACATTGACATAGTTTTTCTATTTGCTATCAGTTATAAATGCTGGGATTACCTGAGTGTTTTCTCAGGAAGCCATAAAGTAATCTTGAATTTAATACTCCAACAACCAGGCACTAATTAAAACTGCAATTATATTTTTGCTCAAACAAAATGACTTAATAAACATTATCAAAAACTATTTACCCTTCCCCAAAACAATTTATACTCACTAATGCAATTTCCCATTAAAACTGCTGCCAGTTAAATTAAAAACTCTTGAAATAGCAAGTGGGAAATTAATTCAACAGTTTAATCTGGGCTTAATAACAGTTGCAAGCTCAGAAAAAGATTGTTACAGCAGGGAGTTAATTAACAGTTTATTCCCCATTTGATAAAAGTAATCCACTCTAATTCCAGTGTAATTTACCTCAGTGTAATATAAAAGCACAAGCTGCTTCTGGTGCTGGTAATTATTAGCTTTGTCCTGTGGCCACATTGACAATAAAAGTCAGCAGTATTTTAATCATAAGAGGCTGTCTGCTAAACGCCCATAATGAAAGACATAATGTGAAATCTTCCAACAACAGCAACCATGTATATACCCATACAACCAGGGGTTGCACTTTAGATTTAAACTTCATTTAATTGTTGCTCTAGTTTTAGAAAACAGGTGTGCCATGAGAAAAGTAATCATTTTATTGACTTTATGTCAGGAAGAATAGGGAAAACAGGTGATAAATCCATCCCATTCATTCCATCTCTAATGCCACTGACTTAGTACAACTATTATCTCTTTTTAATTATCTGCCCAACACCAACACCAACCCACCCTCAGTGTACACACAAATCTTATCTTGTAGCCATCTTGGATACAAACTTTCATTGCTACCTATTGTCCGGAAGATAAAGTTGAAATTTCCTACCATGACCTAAGAATTCTCTCATATTCTGGCCCTTAATTTATTGTTTAATACTTAATTATCAACTTGGAAGATAAATGAAGAAGATAATTTCTGCTGCCTACAGTTCCTTTTCCTGATTGATCAACCATTTCCTTGCTTATCTATCATCACCTCTGTGAGGTTTTCTTTGACACTTCTCAAAGTTCATCACCTATTTTTCCCCCCTATTTTATTTCAACACTTTCAGTTCAGTTCAGTTTCTCAGTCGAGTCCAACTCTTTGTGACCCCATAAATCTCAGCACGCCAGACCTCCCTGTCCATCACCAGCTCCCGGTGTTCACTCAGACTCATGTCCATTGAGTCAGTGATGCCATCCAGCCATCTCATCCTCGGTCGTACCCTTCTCCTCCTGCCCCCAATCCCACCCAGCATCAGAGTCTTTTCCAATGAGTCAATTCTTCACATGAGGTGGCCAAAGTACTGGAGTTTCAGCTTTAGCATCATTCCTTCCAAAGAAATCCCAGGGCTGATCTCCTTCAGAATGGACTGGTTGGATCTCCTTGCAGTCCAAGGGAGTCTCAAGAATCTCCTCCAACACCACTGTTCAAAAGCATCAATTCTTCGGTGCTCAGCCTTCTTCATAGTCCAACTCTCACATTCATACATGACCACAGGAAAAACCATAGCCTTGACTAGAGGGACCTGAGTC
>SJYV01004530.1:1596152-1611221 GCA_006410875.1 Neotragus pygmaeus | reverse complement strand
GGATTGGGGGCAGGAGGAGAAGGGGACGACCGAGGATGAGATGGCTGGATGGCATCACGGACTCGATAGACATGAGTCTGAGTGAACTCTGAGAGATGGTGATGAACAGGGAGGCCTGGCGTGCTCCATTTCATGGGGTCACAGAGTCAGACACGACTGAGTGAACTGAACTGAAGTGATGCCTTCTGATTTGTGATTGAGACGGACTATGAAAGTGCTAGAAAAGTGCTATGAAAGTGTCCTTCACTCCTCAGTCTTCACTGAGGAGTGGGGACAGTCAGGAGAGGAAAAAATGGCAATGAATAATCTTTTGACAAGAAAAGTAAATAAAAGAAAGGAGAGACATATTAATTCACTCAATTTTTTTCAAAGACAAGTAGATTTGCAGGGACCTCCACTTCTGTGTAGNCTCCTCAGTCTTCACTGAGGAGTGGGGACAGTCAGGAGAGGAAAAAATGGCAATGAATAATCTTTTGACAAGAAAAGTAAATAAAAGAAAGGAGAGACATATTAATTCACTCAATTTTTTTCAAAGACAAGTAGATTTGCAGGGACCTCCACTTCTGTGTAGCTGTCAATTTTCAGTACAGAGATTCCTCAATCTTTTTGATTGACATCCACCATTTTCGAGGTTAGTGTGACATAGGATCTGTGCGTCTCTCTTTTAATAAAGTTCAGAAGTTTAAAATCTGTTAAAAAGAGGCTATTGTATGTGATATTTCATTTGACTTTTGTTTAACCTTCTAAAATCATTTGCTAATCTATTAATTTGGAAACTCAAGCTCCTTTTTACAGTAATTTATCTTTGTGGTGATCCTTAACAAAATATCCACTGAGTAAATTCTGATGGATTATGGGAAGCTGTCACCTAGAAATCTCTTTTTATTTTTTTTAAAGCATTATGACATGTAGATATTTATCGACTGCTTGAACCTGCTAAAGAGAAGTGGCACATTGAGAAAATTAGTAGAATAGTTAAATAAAACACAATATCCTAGACTTTAAGGGTGATAATCTGCAAGCCTTTGTCAAAAGTAATTTTTCAAGGGCATGGATTATTTTGATAAGTGCTTGATAAACAGTATAATTCTTGTACACATCTCAAATAATGCTGCATATTAGATATACATATATATGGTATAGTTTTAATTCACTTTATTTGTGGAACTAAGAAAAATACATTTTTGTTTTATTATTTTAATAGTGAAAAAGCAGAATGGAAGGCAGCTATGTTTACCACTGTAACAACAATGGTAAAGNTCAACATTCAGAAAACAAAGATCATGGCATCTGGTCCCGTCACTTCCTGGGAAATAGATGGGGAAACAGCGGAAACAGTGTCAGACTTTATTTTTGGGGGCTCCAAAATCACTGCAGATGGTGATTGCAGCCATGAAATTGAAAGACACTTACTTCTTGGAAGGAAAGTTATGACCAACCTAGATAGCATATTCAAAAGCAGAGACATTACTTTGCCAACAAAGGTCCCTCTATTCAAGGCTTTGGTGTTTCCAGTGGTCATGTATGGATGTGAGAGTTGGACTGTGAAGAAAGCTGAACACCGAAAAATTGATGCTTTTGAACATTGGTGTTAGAGAAGACTCTTGAGAGTCCCTTGGACTGCAAGGAGATCCAATCAGTCCATTCTAAAGGAGACCAGTCCTGGGTGTTCACTGGAAGGACTGATGCTAAAGCTGAAACTCCAATACTTTGGCCACCTCATGCAAAGAGTTGACTCACTAGAAAAGACTCTGATGCTGGAAGGGGTTGGGGGCAGGAGGAAAAGGGGACGACCGAGGATGAGATGGCTGGATGGCATCATCGACTCGATGGACATGAGTTTGGTTAAACTCAGGGAGTTGGTGATGGACAGGGAGCTGGCATGCCGCAATTCATGGAGTCACAAAGAATCAGACACAACTGAGCGACTGAACTGAACTGAACTGATTGAATCCAGTACAAGGCCTTTTGCAGCCAGTTTTGCTGTCCTGAAGGAGGCCAGCCTGAGAATGAAGTCAACATCAACACACAAAGCCATACAGAGTCAAGGTGATCTCAAAGTAAATGACATTAACCTCTGGATATAACTCTGCCTAAAGTTTGTTTTTCTTTGTATATTTAATTTACTTAAGCTAGAAAGTTTCTATTTTTATTTAAGTCACTCTGTTGAATTTTTGTTTCAAGAGTTTCAAAAAGACTTCTGAGAACTTGATATGAATTTTGTTGAGAGAAGGAAAAGGTCTTGCCGCATAACAGGGGATGGCAGGAGGGAAAAATATCATGAGGATAAAATAAAAGGAGGGTTGGAATCAAGGTTTGGCTAGAAGAGAATATTTATTAGAAGAGCAGAGGGGCATAAAGTTGTACAGACGGGTTAAGTGTAAGTTTTGGGGGTTCTGGAAATGTCAAACTAAATAATCTGAACCTTCTTCTATAGGCAGATGGTGTATATGATGGTTTCTGAACATGGAAGTTGAATCAATTGATATGATATTTTAGGTTAATTAACAGTGAAGTGCAAATTGTACTGGAAGCAGAGAGAAATCAGATCACAACTGACTGCCCTGATGTTTCCCAGTGCAATCAGGATGGGGCAGCCCCCGCTGCTCGGGCTGGAACTCACTCCCTCCACTAACCTCGCCTGGCCTCCCTCCTGCTCCTAGAACAGGCCGTCCTCATTCTACTCAAAGGCTTTGACACTGGCTGTTTGTGTATGTGAGCTCAGTGGTGTCAGACTCTTTGCAGATGCTTTTTTTTTTTTCCTGATTATTGCATGGCTGGCTCCTTCTTATCATTCAATCCTCAGCTCAGCTGTTGCCTCTTGAGAAGACTTCCCTGACCAGTCAATCGAGACGAGCCTTCTGTCTGTCCATCTGTCAGACTGGCTTTTTTTTTTAAACTATCATTGCTTTACAATGTTGTGTCGGTTTCTGCTGTACAACAATGTAAATCAGCTATATGTATACATATAGCCCTTCCCTCTTGGACCTTCTTCCCACCTCACCCCATCCTACACCTCTAGGTCATCATAGACTTTTGGTTCCCGTACAGAGCACCATCTGTTAGATTTCTCTTTTACTTACTTATTTTTGTAACCCCTTCCCTCACTGCCCTAACTAGAAAGTCAGCATCATAAGAGTAACAACCTTGTTGGGTTTTCACTATCATCTCTCCTGTATCCTATAGGAGCCAAAAGAAATATATGTGGTATAAATGATTATTAAATTTGGTTTTGAAGTTTTTAAATCGCTGAAACATTGAGTCAATAGTTTAATTTTTAAATGAACAAATTAAATAATTTGGTTAATCAGGAGAGAAACTATTTTGAGTTAAAAGGCAGGCAGAAGTGGAAGAACTGAAATATGTATTTTTCTCAGTGTTCTGAAAAGACAAGGATAATTTTCAAAACAACACTCTTGTTTCCTAAGGCTGTTTCCACCAGAAACACCCTGGGCATAAAGAAAAGCTCTAGGGAACTACAAAGGAATATATTTAAGCTTCTCTGTTTCCATTTTCCCTAGTGGTAGTTTCATTTCAAGGCCAGCAGTCTATAACAAGCTCTAAGCTTCTAGAGCAATTTACATCTCTTGAGTGATTCAGAATCAGACTCCTTTGTCATAACCAGAGCTGAGCCCCTGATTTGTTCCCTAGTAAGTGGAAACCTTTGTGTTCTTTGCTTCCCCTTAGTGCCTTTGACTTCAGCGTGAAACTCTCCCACTATTTTTTTTTAATTAATTTATTTTAATTGGAGTCTAATAACTTTACAATATTGTCTTAGTTTTGCATACGTTGACATGAATCTGCCATGGGTGTACATGTGTTCCCTATCCTGAATCCCCCTCCCACCTTCCTCCCCATCCCATCCCTCTGGGTCATCCCAGTACACCAGCCCCGAGCACCCTGTATAATGATTATCTTTTTCTCGAAATATGCCACAGTGCATTTATCAGATCAATATGAGAAATCTCTGTCCTATAGAATGTGGACTGAGCAAGCCTCAGCAAAGTAATGAAGGAGCAGAGAACTTTCTAAGCCGGCCTTTCTCCATGACTCTCCTGGGGTGCTATTATTTATAATATACTCCTGTGGCTTTTCCTGAGATTATAATGAATGAGCTTGTGTATATTACCGATCTGCTACTTTTGACCGAAATAACTGGTAAATTATTTGAAGTGGCCTATTGAGACCATGTGAAAAAAGATCAATGTCAGCTTGAAGGAATTGGCAAAGCTGGGTAGACTGGCCACTGAATTCAAATTTCAAATATAGTAACAGCTCAAAAGGGACACACATCTTAATTTACTGTCAACCAAGCCTGGGAATGAGACTCAAAGGTCCTGACAAATATATTTAACTTACTAAAATTTCTGTAGTGAGTTCCCAGGTGGCACAGAATCCGCTTGCTACTGCAGGAGACAGGGATTCAATCTCTTGGTCTGGAAGATTCCCTGGAGAAGGAAATGGCAACTCACTCTTTTCTTGCCTGGGAATTCCTGTGGACACAGGAGCCTGGCAGGCTATAGTCCATAGTCGCAAAAGAGTCGGATACCATTCTGCAACTGAACAACAATAACTACTGAAAATCACTGGGGTCTTGACTGGAATTTGGAAATCTTTGTCACCCAGAAATGTTTGTTTTCCTCCTTCCTCCATTCCCCTCCTACCTTCTCCTTCTTAATAGTTTTATTACTTATAATGGCATTTAATCAGGAATGTCTTTTGAACAAGCACCCTTTTAAAGAAGGTCTCTTTTTAAAGTAAAACCTCAAGGAAATTAATGGAGTTTGAGGATAGTATTTTTTATAGCTATTTGCATAGTTTAAAATGCTTGCCCAGCACTGTGTGTTTCCAAAGTAAGTAATCTTTGAAAAGATATAGTTCTTCCATAAATAATTTGTACAAGTTGTAATGAACCACTTTTTAATTAACTGAAATGCACACTGGAAGAGTTAATGTACCACAAAGTAAATATGTGCAAGTGTAATAGAAGGTATACCTGAAAATAGAATTATCTTAATAAAATGTGTACTTTTAATTGACTGGTCATATGAGGAAGCTATTCATTTATTTCAGTGATGGTGCCTCTCAAAACACTTTTGGACTGTCTCTTCAGAATTAGCTTAAGGATTTACAGCACATTCTTTTTTAATATTGTTAGTAGTGGTAGATTTTCTTCTACTAAAACTGATTTGAATTTTGGAAATATTTGGAAGGGTTTTTAAACATTAAAAAATTTTTTATTGGAATGTAATTGCTTTACAATGTTGTATTCGTTTCTGCTGTATAGTGAAGCGAAGCAGCTGTACACATACATATATCCCCTCCCTCTTGGGCATTTCTCCCAGCCCATCCCCATCCCACCCATCTAGGTCACCACAGAACACCAAACTGAAGTTCTTATGGTTTACAGCAGCTTCCCACTATCTATTTTACACACGGTAGTGTAGAAGGGACAAACTGAAAGTTATTTGTTTTAAAATTAGTGTTATAAAGTGCAAGATCAACTAGTGTTATAATCTTTGATGAAATAAAAGAGAAAGATAAGATTCTAAAGCAATTTGATTGATTTTCTTGTGTGGCTCAGTGTTTGGGAAGTCACATTTTGCAGTGCAATAAATATTCCTGTTTCCTATTTGGATGCTGTCTAGTTTATTTCTACTGTTTAGAAGGAAATGATTCAGATTCCTAAAATCAGTCAACTTCATAGCTCTTTTGGGATCAAGGAACCCCTTCCACCACTGTAGGACACAGAGGAGGGCATGTACAGGGGTTCTGGGTGCATTTTAAAGGCATCTCATCTCCCATCTCTGCAGACACCATTTCATTGCAGCAGCAAGTTTATGGAAGAATACAAAATAAGATAGAAGCAAAACTGTTAGCACCAGGTCACTGAGATAAAAATCTGCCCTTGGTGTATGTATATCTGAGTTCTCTACAATGAACACACACAACTTTATAGGGGGCCACGACAGTTCATTTGGTGGAACAAAGAAGTGGTGGGAAATTTATGGATTTCAAACACAAGAGTAAAGACATGTCTGTACTTGAATGAGGATAGGGACACCCTCATTAATCCTGGTTTCATCAGCACCATTGATTCATTAATTCAAACGTATTTTGGACGTCTTCTAAGCGGCAGGTACTGTTCTACAGGCTGTGACTTTAGTAGCAAACACACTTTTCCTTGTCCTCATGAAGCTGGTATCCTGGTGGCAAGAACAGATTTATCTATCATCTGTCCATTCTGTTCTATCTGAATATGTGTGTATAATAAGTTTAAGTAGTTATAGAAGCTACAAGGAAAAGTTCAGTGGAGTATGAAAAGAAGGTGATGAAGACATTTTAGAGAGGTCTGAAGAAGGCTTCCCTGGGTGGGGATCAGGGGGGTATTTGAGGTAAAACCTGTTCACATCACAAAAACAGAAACCCCAACGCTGGGTGTGCTGTGCTTAGTCATGCCTGACTCCAATATCCTCTGTAAAATTCTTTGACCTCAATCACTCTTGGAATTTTTTCTCTTGGTACCTTTCTCCTGAGGCTGCCAAACCTCGCTCCGCTCCCTTCCCTGAGCACTCTCCTTCCTTCTCTGGTTTCCCCCAAGCCCATTTTCACTATTTCTTCACATTATTCCAACCCTTATCCTCAGCCTCACCCCCTAGCAGCTTGGAATATTCTTTTCCATGACAATTCTGTCTCTTAGGATAACTCTGGTGCCAGCTGTCACAATTATTTTTTACTTTATCACACTTTGGGGAATTATCTCATTTAATTGTCGCAATAACAGCTCTATGGAATACATCCTATCGTCTCCATTACAGTTGAAGGAGATGAGAATGAATAGAAGTTTTAAGTAATTTATTAAGGACAAACATCAAATGATAGTGTTAAGACTTGAACCTGGGTTAGCAGCATGAATAATGTCATATACACATATATCCCTTATGGGCTCTGGAATTAAATATACCTGAGCTCAAATACATGGCTGGTCCTGGCATTACTTAGGTATGTGAGTTTGGACAAACTTCTTAACCCTCTGAGCCTCAGTTTCTACATCTGCAAAATGGGAGTAATATCAGAACTGACCCATGCTGTGGTTGAGAGGATTAAATAAGGCAGTGCACGTGAGCTGCTGTGTCCAGTAACCTTGAGGACACAGCACCTTACACGTGTAATGTGGACCACCTCAGCTAGAAGCTCTGTGCAATAAAGTGAAAAACCTTCCTCATATCAGCAATAATATATTGCCGGGAGAAAATGGACTGGCCTTTCTCCAAATCCTCCACTCCTCACATGGGCTGCAGCATCGTGATGCTGCTTAGCCATGACATCCCATCCTGTGACTCTCAGACACAGACGAAATGACACCTGGGAATCAAAAAATCCCATTGAAAAGCGAATGTGTTTTCATACTTAGGGACTGAGGTCACCAGGATACAAAATAAACTATCAGCTGTTTTGGCAGCAAATCCTTACTTTTTATTTTCACAGGCAAGCTTCAATAATGCTGCAATTTCACAGTATTTATTAATATGTAGGTAGATGAGAAATTCATATACACTTAATCCTTCTTGCATGAAAAATTCAATAAATAACTGCATCATAGGATTATTACACATTTTACTTCGTGATATAATATACTATACTAGAAATAACTGTTTTAAAAGCTTTATTTCTTATGAAATGAGACAATCTTGGGAAATGGTTTGAGAGTAGAGAAGTGAGACTTGAGAAGTGAGAAGTGAGAGTTGGGGAATTATTTAACAAATTCAGAGTTACCCAGAACATTTGGGTTTAAACACAATTACCAAAAAGTTGCAGCTTTTTATATTAATGAATAAAGAAGGCAGATAATCCCAAGATTATTTACAAGCCCACACTGAGCAATTACTTAAAATGAAGATATAGCAAAAATGTCTGATGAACGTCTCTTTTCCGTTTCTCCTGTCCCAGCCGTGGAGAGGGTGCCGATGAATGGTAAAGAGAAGGAAAGTGAGAGAGACGGGTGACTTCATCTTGACCACTGCTGGATGGTCACATTGTTAATTTAATACATGGGAAAGCTTATGGTGAAAAAGTGCTTTATAAAGCAGAAGGAATTAGTTGTTACTGTTACTATTCTTTGTATTATAATACCTTGAGTGGTTCTCTATTTTTGAGAGCAGATTAAAAATAAGCAGGCTTGAACTCTCGGGGGTAAAAATTGGGAGAAAACTCAGCAAGGATTTTTTAAAAATATTAAATAATATTGTTTAAACAATATGAGTTAATGCCAGCCACAGAAGCATACTGTTTGACAATCTGAAAATTCTGAGTCTTTCTGGGATGGTTTTATTGCTGGCCTTGCTGAGGGAGGGGGGGCAACTTTCAGTGTGTGATGACCTTGGCATATTTAAAATCATCCAGCTCACTCAGAATCAAGACATACACCTAGCATGTTAATAGCAAATGAAGCATCTAGTCGGGGGCTCAGTGGTAAAGAATCTGCCTGCCAATACAGGAGACTCGTGTTCAATCCCTGGGTTGGGAATATCCCCTGGAGAAGGAAATGGCAACCCACTCCAGTATTCTTGCCTGGAGAATTCAATGGACAGATCTTGGCAGGCTACAGTCCATGGGGTGGCAAAAGAGTTTGACATGACTAACAGCAAGAAATAGAAAAATAGTTTATTTTGAAAGAATTTTTAAAACTGTGAATCACCAGACTAAGGCTGATGCTCAGAAGACCCTCTGAGGCTGTCAGTTGTACCCTGTGATCAGGTGAGATGATGAAAACCTGGAGATATTGGAAAGTTCTGGCTCCTCCACACAGAGAAGCAGATCTACAGTGAACATGGACCCATAGACGGCAACAAAGCAGTATCAGTCACCATCTGTACATCTTCCAAAACAGTATTGTTTCATTAAGTCAAAAAGCGTTTTTAGCCATGACTATATACAAGACTGTATAGATGTGAGAGTTGGACTAAACAGAAAGCTGAGCGCTGAAGAATTGATGCTTTTGAACTGTGGTGTTGGAGAAGACTCTTGAGAGTCCCTTGGACTGCAAGGAGATCAAACCAGTCAATCCTAAAGGAAATCAACCCCAAATATTCATTGGAAGGACTGATGCTGAAGCTAAAACCCCAATACTTTGGCCACCTGATGCAAAGAACTGACTCATTGGAAAAGACCCTGATGCTGGGAAAGTTTGATGGGAGGAGGAGAAGGGGACAAAAGAGTATGAGATGGTTGGATGGCATCACTGACTCGATAGACATGAGTTTGAGTAAGCTCCAGGAGTTGGTGATGGTCAGGGAAGCCTAGCATGCTGCAGTCCATGGGGTAGCAAAATGTCGAAAGTGACTGAGAGACTGAACTGACAGATATGCAACACTGAGTTAGTGGGTCTTCCCTGGTGGTCCAGTGGATAAGAATCTGCCTTGCAACACTGGGGACACGAGTTCAGTCCCTGATCGGGGAACTGAGATCCCACACACCACAAAGCAGCTCAGCTGCATGCCACAGCTAGAGAATCTGTGAGCTGCGACAAAGGATCTGGCATGACACAATGAAGATCCCACGTGCCACAATTAAGACCTGAGTAGCCAAATACATATTTTTTAAAAAGACTTAGGAACTAAGGAAAAAGTTATGAAACCCTTTATTCAAGAGCTTAGAGTCTGGCCCAGAGTTTCTCACCCTCACACTTCTGAGGTTTCTTTGTTGTGGGGGTTCTGTGCTTTGCAGGATGTTTACTCCATGGGGTTGCAGAGTCAGGCACGATTGAGCACACACAGCAGCAGCAGCATCCCTAGCCTCCACGCATTATAGATGCCAGTACTAACCACCCCCACTACTCCATTCTCATTGTGACCATCAAAATCATCTCCTGGTATTTTTCCATTGCCCTGAGCAATGTCACCTGGGGTCAAAATCACCTCTGCTGAGAAGCACTAGTCTAGCACAAGTGATAAAACATGTGCCTACATAACACTAAGATAGCCAATGATGGATAAGAAAATACAGATAAGCGCTATGGACATTTACAGCAAGTAAGAATTTCTTTTGGTTGAAGACTTCCTGGCAAAGAAAGCATTTACAAGGAAATCTTGAAGAATTCCTAGGCTCTTTTTAAAATTTATCTTTTAGTTTGAGTATAATTGCTCTCGGTGTTGCGCTAGTCTCTTCTGTACACAGTGCATCAGCTGTATGTACGCGTGTACCCGCCCTCTTGAGCCTCCCTTCCCCCATCCCCCGAGGTCATCACAAGCACTGAGCCGAGCTCCTCGTGCCGCACAGCAGCTGCCCACTAGCCGTCTGTCTACACTCGGTAGTGTATGTATGTCAGAGCTATTCTCTCAATTCCTAGACTTTACAACAGAGTGAAGAAAAGGGCAGCCCCCATTGAGGGAACAGCAGATTCTAAGGCATGGAGGCGTGGATGGAGTAGTTAACTTTACAAAATTCATGTAAGAGGGGGTATTGGGCAGTTCTGGAAGGTCACTTACTTCTGATTAAGGAGGGTTATTCTCGGCTTCAGTTCTGGTGAAGCACATTCCTCTAGGGATACACTGAGGGTCAGATGTGTTGGCACTGGGAGGACACTGAGTGCTGGACAGACAGTAGGGTTGGCCTGGGTAGTGGGTTATTAAGAGAGTCAAGGAGAGAGCGAATAGCAGGATTAGGAGAATACAGAGTTTACAAAAATTTAAATGGGAAACTTTAAAGTTTAGTTTCAAAAAGAAAGAGGAATCAAATATGGCCTGGCTGCTTGGAGCTTGGTGGTATTATTAATAGAAATGGAAAGTGTTGGAGAAAAGCAGTTAAGTTGTGTGTCAGTCGCTCAGTCGTGTCCGACTCTTTGTGAACCCGTGGACTGTAGCCCACCAGCCTCCTCTGTCTACGGGATTCTCCAGGCAAGAAGACTGGACTGGGTTGCCATTTCCTTCTCCAAGAGTTAAAATTAGAGGAAGATAAATTAATCTGGGCCATGTTCCATTTGAGATGCTAGTGAGCTACTCCAGTGAACAAATGCAAGAGAGGGTTTGGGAGGGAGATCAGGGCAGGGGGAGGGTTTTGGGATCAGATGCTCTAATGACTTTTTCTTCCTCTGTCTCCTGCTACTTCTTACTGCCCTTTTCACCTCTTCTTTCTGCCTCTGAATCTCTTGTTGACACCTGTCTCTTCTCTCTATATATTAGTTCTTTTAATGATAATGATAATAGTAATAACAACAGCTGTCCTTTATTAAGTGACTAGTCCGTTTCAGGCAAGGAACAATTGCTTCCTGCTGGTTGTTTTCTCTCCTCCCACCCACATGTCCCATTATCTGATCTCCAGCCCACCAAACTCCCTTATTCCTTAGAAAATGCCTTGTTTGTGTTGCCTCTCTTATTTAATCCTTTATAATCAATGCAAAGGTAAATTATTCCCATTTTCAGATTAGAAAATAGAGGCCCAACCTAGAGGGGTAGGATGGGGTGACTCAAGTGGGAGGGAGGCTCACGATGGAGGGATTATACGTGCACATATAGCTGATTCATTTTGCTGTACAGTAGAAACTAACAACACTGTAAGGCAATTAGATTCCAACCTAGACAGCATGTTAAGAAGCAGAGACATTACTTTGCCAACAAAAGTCTGTCTAGTCAAGGCTATGGTTTTTCCAGTGGTCATGTATGGATGTGTGAGTTGGATAGTGAAGAAAGCTNCACAGGAAAATGCTTACTGGATTCCCAGGTGGCGCTAGTGGTAAGGAATCCACCTGCCAATGCAAGAGACCTAAGAGACACAGGTTCCATTCCTGGGTCAGGAAGATGTCCTGGAGAAGAGAACGGCTACCCATGTCAGTATTCTTGTCTGGAGAATCCCATGGATGGAGAAGCTTGGTGGGCTACAGTCCATAGAGTCACAGTCAGATACAACTGAAGCGACTTAGCACATAGAAGGATACAACTCAGGAACACCCAGATGGAAGAGATACACAAAGCAAGGATGGGTAAAAGTGTGCAGAACTTCCATGTCCTATCAGAGGGCACCCTCCCAGTACCACTACACGTTCATCAGCCTGGAAGTTCACTGGATCCCATAAGTTCAGGGATTTCTTTTTTCCCCTCCTGGGTTTTTTGTTTGTTTTGTTTTTGTTTTTTAATTGGAGGAAGATTACTTTACAATGTCACATTGGTTTCTGCCATACCACCTTCGGGTTGATGTCCACTCTTGCCTGGGCACTGGCGAAGAAATACAGCATGCCTGGTGTCTGGAGCTGGCAAGCCAGGGGCCAGGACCGACCAGTGACACTCACAGAAGTACTATAATGTCATGTCAGGTGGCGCTAAGTGTCATGAAGACAAAATCAAACACACGCCGGGGCAGAGCGTTATGGAAGATGGGGATATTTTAGATAAGGTGTGTGTGAAAGGCCTCTGAGCTCTAGGTTGTAAATTAAGTATCTATGTAGATACTTTGACCCTTTTTAAAGGTCAAAGCAAAACTCTTGGCATTAATTCTGCAAGTAAAAGCATTTTGTCTTCTATGAAAGAGACTTCATTTGACTGAAATTTAAGAATTAGTAGCTCTCTTTTTTTCTCCTCTCCCTTCCCTTCTCTTCTTTCTCCTGTCCTTCTTCTCCATCTCAACCCTGGTTCCTCTCTTCTCCTGTGTCTCTTTTTCATCTTTCTCCTGTCTTGACCATGTATTCATATCCAGGAAGGAAAATAAATGCAAAATATTTCTACCCCTTTATATATCAGGGGTTATTTCTAGAGTCCTAAGCTCTCTTGACACCAGTGGGAAGGTTTGCAGCAGTTCACCTCTGTGGCCTTGCACCTTCTTGCTGGGTCCCTCCAGATGGAAATTTGACCATATCTATCTGGGGGCTCAGGCCTAGACTTCCTATAACATATATATAAAAGACACGAGTCTCCTGCTGAAAATGCCTAAAGAAAACAGTGAACCACCAATCTAAGTTCTGTACTGATACTACCTGTTCTTTTCCCACATTAAGGCAAAGCTAAATGAGGTCATGTTTTTTGTGACCATATCTCCAGGGCAGTATGGCTCAGGGTCCTGGCAGAGGATACAGTTCCACACAAGTAGTTTTAAGTGAAGAGTGTATAGTGGTGGGGCTATGTGAGGGGTAGGGTACAAGCAAGGGAGCAAATAGTGGTTGGTGAAGCAGCCAGAGGTCAGAGAGCAGAAAGCCATTACACCTCCAGGGCTGAAGAGCAAGGGGAAGGGGTTTTTTTTTCCAGAGCCCAGTGAGACCAGCAATCCTGAAGGCAGTGACCTGACAGGATGCCGCCTGTCAGAGGACAGCAAGGAGCAGGAGCCAAGCAGGGAGGAAATATCCCAGCAGGCTGTCTCTGCTCTCACTCTCTAGCCTCAAACCCACCCCGAAGTCTGCCGTCTGGGAGCACGGAGAGCTGCCCCTGGGATGCAGAACAGAGACGGAGAAAGGAGCCAGAGGAAAGGACGTGCAGGATCTAGGGTCCACAGACCAGCCTTCCTGCCCACCTCCTGTTAGGTGTTCCATGGGCGCATTCAGAGCGGCTACCACATCAATCATCCTTCATTTCTTCCTTCAGTTTTAATAGCCACATATTGAGCAGCATCACGTTTGGCAAATGGGCCTCTGATCAAAGTGCTGCTGCTGCTGCTGCTGCTAAGTTGCTTCATGTCCGACTCTGTGCGACCCCATGGACGACAGCCCACCAGGCTCCCCCATCCCTGGGATTCTCCAGGCAAGAACACGAGTGAGTTGCCATTTCCTTCTCCAATGCATGAAAATGAAAAGTGAAAGTGAGGTCGCTCAGTCGTGTCCGACTCTTCGTGACCCCATGGACTGCAGCCTACCAGCCTCCTCCATCCATGGGAGTTTCCAGGCAAGAGTACTGGAGTGGGGTGCCATCGCCTTCTCCAATCAAAGTGCTAAGGTGACCTAATTCTATTCCAGCTTTTAATTTCCTCTGTTTTCAGCAACTGGTCTGTGAAGACTTGATTTGACCCTGTGTGTCCTGCCTGTGGCCCCTCTGTTCCCCAAGTCCTTCTTTTGTAGTTGAAAAGGTCATTTCCAAAGACTTTAATGATTTCCTTTCTAAGGAAACTCAAAAGAAATTCCCCTTCAATTTTAGGGCCTGTCTATGATTTTCTTATTCCTTAATATTTTCTTTCAGAGAGAAATTCAGGACTTGAAAGTCATCCTAAGGTCATTTGCCTGTCGTGGAAGCTATAAAGATGAAAGCACGCTTATCTTGCGGGGGTGAGGAGGGGGCTGTTACAGCCTGGTTCTTGCTGAAGCCTTTCTAATGACCATATTCTTTGGCTCTGGCTACAGTTATTTCATGGTTTATATTACAGGCTATAGCAGTTCCTTTCTTAGCTGAAATCATTTTTTGGCCTTGGCTGAGAGTGGTTGTTTTTTTTTTTTCCTTCTTTTTGCCCTAAGAAAAAGACAGCTCCTGAGAACTTGGCCAAAGACACACATTCACACAAACCTGCCCAATAAACCAGTGTTTAAAAAATGTAATGGCTCAGCTCACATTTAGTATGAAAAATGGCTGTTGTCTACCTCTGTCCGCTTTGAAGAAACGCATCTCTCTGCTGCTTCTGAGGAAGGACCCTGTCCTTTGTTGTGTTTCATGGGTGAACAGAGAGATAACACCTTAAACTGATATTGATCCACAGGTTTTACCAACCCAAAGCCCTATCAAGGGCATGCCAGCTCACCTGAAAGCCGAATAGCATCACTAATTAGACCCGGGATTTATGCTTCTGTTCCTTGGGTAGCACTTCATAAGCACCTCCAAACTCACCCTCTCTCTAGCCTGAGACTAAGGAAGGCACATGTGAAAGAAACTGTCAATATTAAGTGACGTTCTGTTGGAACCCTTGAGGCCTTACTGTTGCCGAGAGTCACGTGGCCTCTGTAGCTCTGGAAAGTTTAGGTGTTCAGCCTTGAAGAGAGGACCTCCACCCATGAAAGTCTCTCTTTAGCCCATTCCACCTTCAGTGAAATTGGTCTCCTTTCCTTTGAGCCCGTGTTGCATCAGAAGGTAAGCTGGGGATGCAGAAGCTGCCACGTGGGTTTTC
>SJYV01004530.1:1560897-1595869 GCA_006410875.1 Neotragus pygmaeus | reverse complement strand
AGAGAGAGGAGGAAGCGTTTAGCATTCCGTCCTAACACTTTGGGGAGTTAATAGGGACATCAGTGGTTTAACTGTGGGCTGGGCTGCCCCTTATTCCTCCTACGATGGCCATGGTCCTTTGCCTCCTGGGAGACACTGTGAGATGCTGAATGGCCCAGTCCTTGGGCTAGCCGGTCTCCTGCCTGCTGGGAAGAGCCAGCGGCCAGGAGGGCCAACCTCTGCAGTCTCTGCTCACTGTTGGGTCTGTTTTCAACAGCCAGCAGGAACACCTGCCCGCCCTGTGGGGCAGGCCTGGCACGTACTCGTCAGCCCCTCTGTGGTCCTCTTTTCTACAGCCTTTCCCACACTCCTGAGGCTGTTCTTTCTTCTGGATTTATTTCAGGGACCCTTGGGCTTGAGGCAGTTTATTTTGCCCCGCTTCCTGGATCTAGCATTTATTGTCGGCAAATACTGTTATTTGCAAGGGGGGCTAGATCCTGGTTTTCAAGTTCTCAGTAACTGGCGAATCTGCTATGACCAGTGCTCAAGCTCGCGTCCACTCTGCCTTCTACGGAAGGGTTAACCTCAAGGCAGCGTGTGGTGTCAGCCCCGCTGGTCTGCGCCAGCTTCCCTCTGATGGGCTGCGGGGCTACCATATTAGGAGTGTGTGAAGATTCAGCTCCTCCGGTGTACACAGCAGGAGCTCTCCTGTCAGTCTGAAAGGCAGGCGCTATATTTAGCATCAGGCCCCAGGGGATAGCAGCTCCGCGTGGGAGGGGGCTTCGGGAATGCAGCTGTGCGTTGAATCTCAACTCCAGTCCCCACGGAGGAGGCTGAAGCCCTGGGAAAGAGCTGGGCTCTTCCTCCCCCCACCTCCTCCAGTGTCTGCATGGCGTCTTTTCCAGGTCAGGGAAGAAGTCCCTTTCATCTCTGCTGTTTCTTTTAACACGGAGGAAAGGAGCCATGATTGTTGAATGAACCATCACTCAAAATGTTGTAAACAGCAATTGGTCTCCCTCCAGCCCTCATCTCTTCTCCCTCATCGAGTTAACTAACCACTAATATGATGCGTGGAATAATATTATTTGCCTTATATCTGTCTCTACTGAGCAAATAAGAGGAATTGCCTCCCTTTGGTTTTTGCAGAAAATGTATCTTTGGTACTAAAAAGGTTTTTATTACACATTGCAGAAGCCTCTGGGTCTAAAAGTATATCTTCCTTTATAATATAATTGTATAAGTAAAACATAATTACATACATATTTCTTATAAAGTCCATACACAATTTTACATAATATAGTAACGTTCTATTAGAGAGTTGTTAACTCATTTGATGATATGGAGTAAGTGCCTTGTTCAGTGGACTTGTAACAGTAGCTCTGTTTTAAAGGTAGTTTACTGAGGGTGGAAGGAGAAGGGCTGACAGAGGATGAGATAGCTGGATGGCATCATAGACTTAGTGGACATGAGTTTGAGAAAACTCCAGGAGATAGTGAGGGACAGGGAAGCCTGGCATGTTGCAGTCCATGGGGTAGCAAAGAGTCGGACGTGACTTAGCAACTAAACAGCAATAACCCAGGAATGATCAGTTCCAGGGGCAGTTTTGCTCTGTCTCTCTCTCTCTCCCTGCTACATTTGCCATTTCAACTGACTAAGACTTCAGATTTGGCCAAGTTCATTTCTAACTCTGAGGCTTGGGAAACATTTACAATATGGTATTCTCCTTATTCCCACATATTTACCTCTGCTACAAAACTCACTAATTTCCCCAGACTGTTTGGTAGTTGAGTGAAGAGCTATAGTCAAAATATTGCATAGGCCTAAAGTTTCTGATTGGGAAATGCATTGAAATAAAAAGTCAAAGCCACAGCATTTGTAACCATCATCATCCACAGCTGGAATTCTGCTTCAGAGCTCCAGCTAGGATGAAATGATCTTTTAGATAGCCTTGGTTGAAACTAAGTCTTTCCTTTTCTTTTCCAGTTGGTAAAGCGGAGAAGGTGATGGCACCCTACTCCAGTACTCTTGCCTGGAAAATCCCATGGACAGAGGAGCCTGGTAGGCNCCCCAACCTCCTCCAGTGTCTGCATGGCGTCTTTTCCAGGTCAGGGAAGAAGTCCCTTTCATCTCTGCTGTTTCTTTTAACACGGAGGAAAGGAGCCATGATTGTTGAATGAACCATCACTCAAAATGTTGTAAACAGCAATTGGTCTCCCTCCAGCCCTCATCTCTTCTCCCTCATCGAGTTAACTAACCACTAATATGATGCGTGGAATAATGTTATTTGCCTTATATCTGTCTCTACTGAGCAAATAAGAGGAATTGCCTCCCTTTGGTTTTTGCAGAAAATGTATCTTTGGTACTAAAAAGGTTTTTATTACACATTGCAGAAGCCTCTGGGTCTAAAAGTATATCTTCCTTTATAATATAATTGTATAAGTAAAACATAATTACATACATATTTCTTATAAAGTCCATACACAATTTTACATAATATAGTAACGTTCTATTAGAGAGTTGTTAACTCATTTGATGATATGGAGTAAGTGCCTTGTTCAGTGGACTTGTAACAGTAGCTCTGTTTTAAAGGTAGTTTACTGAGGGTGGAAGGAGAAGGGCTGACAGAGGATGAGATAGCTGGATGGCATCATAGACTTAGTGGACATGAGTTTGAGAAAACTCCAGGAGATAGTGAGGGACAGGGAAGCCTGGCATGTTGCAGTCCATGGGGTAGCAAAGAGTCGGACGTGACTTAGCAACTAAACAGCAATAACCCAGGAATGATCAGTTCCAGGGGCAGTTTTGCTCTGTCTCTCTCTCTCTCCCTGCTACATTTGCCATTTCAACTGACTAAGACTTCAGATTTGGCCAAGTTCATTTCTAACTCTGAGGCTTGGGAAACATTTACAATATGGTATTCTCCTTATTCCCACATATTTACCTCTGCTACAAAACTCACTAATTTCCCCAGACTGTTTGGTAGTTGAGTGAAGAGCTATAGTCAAAATATTGCATAGGCCTAAAGTTTCTGATTGGGAAATGCATTGAAATAAAAAGTCAAAGCCACAGCATTTGTAACCATCATCATCCACAGCTGGAATTCTGCTTCAGAGCTCCAGCTAGGATGAAATGATCTTTTAGATAGCCTTGGTTGAAACTAAGTCTTTCCTTTTCTTTTCCAGTTGGTAAAGCGGAGAAGGTGATGGCACCCTACTCCAGTACTCTTGCCTGGAAAATCCCATGGACAGAGGAGCCTGGTAGGCTGCCGTTCATGAGGTCGCGAAGAGTCGGACATGACTGAATGACTTCACTTTCACTTTTCACTTTCCTGTATTGAAGAAGGACATGGCAACCTACTCCAGTGTTCTTGCCGGGAGAATCCCAGGGACGGGGGAGCCTGGTGGGCTGCCGACTATGGGGTCACACAGAGTTGGACACGACTGAAGTGACTTAGCAGCAGCAGCAGCAGTTGGTAAAGATTCTGCCTGCAATGCCAGAGACCCCAGTTTGATTCCTGGGTCAAGAAAATCCACTGGAGAAGGGATAGGCTACCCACTCCAGTATTCTTGGGCTTCCCTGTGGCTCAGCTGGTAAATAATCTGTCCACAATACAGGAGATCTGGGTTCAATCACTGGGTTGGGAAGATCCACTAGAGAAGGGAACAGCTATTCACTCCAGTATTCTGGCCTGGAGAATCCCATGGACTGTATACTCCATGGGGTCACAAAGAGACACAACTGAGTGACTTTCCTAAAACTGTAGCATAATTTGTGTGACTGGGTTAGAATGGTCAACAGTCTGGTAAACTGAAGACCTTTAGAAAACTGCAGACGGAAAATGGGAATCCTTGCAGAGAGAGAATTTAACTAGAGACAATTTAACTAGATCAGCAGCACATCATTCTGTGTGTATTGTTCAGCAAAAAGTACACACAGCAAGTATATAATGTGCATTATGGCCAGATATGGATAAAAGTTAACCATGGCGCTTCTCTGTGCAGATGCAGAGAGCCCTGGAAAAGTGGGGGTTGGGCAGATACTGAGGATGGAGGCAGAATTGACAGAGGGAAGGAAGGCTGAGACTTGTGTACTGACAGCCAGGTATGGAAGCCCAGGCAGAAGCTAAGGTTGGGAAAAGACCCCAGAGATGATGGTTCCTGCAGAGACAGGTGGGGTGGGGCACAGGGGGCCATGGTAAGAGGAATCTCAGGGAGACAGTATAGGAAGTAGGCTAATTAGGTGTCATGGTCCTGCCTCCAGAAGACCAGGCATCTTGGAGTGGGATGGTAGTTTGGAAGAGATGGGGGAGAGCAGGCAAGGAATGCAAGGCAAAGACGCATGCAAAGAGCAACTACTTAAGGTTTCAAGACAAGGGTGCAGGCAAAGACAAATCAGCAAGAATCTGGCTTCCAGGTAATTACAGTTCATAATAATGATTATGATAACTAATGATTATTGCCCATTATGTGCCAAGCCTGGAAAACACTGAGCTAAGCGTACTGTATGCACTGTCCTGTATCATTTTAATTTTTGGCCCTGCCACACAGCTTGTGGATCTCAGTTCCCAGTCCAGGGCTCTTGGCAATGAAAATGGAGTCCTAACCACTGGACTGCCAGGGAATTCCTTGTCTTATGGGAAACAGATGGGGAAACAGTGGAAACAGTGTCAGACTTTATTTTTTGGGGCTCCAAAATCACTGCAGATGGTGACTGTAGCCATGAAATTAGAAGACGCTTAGTCCTTGGAAGAAAAGTTATGACCAACCTAGATAGTATATTCAAAAGCAGAGACATTACTTTGCCGACTAAGGTCCGTCTAGTCAAGGCTATGGTTTTTCCTGTGGTCATGTATGGATGTGAGAGTTGGACTGTGAAGAAGGCTGAGCACCGAAGAATTGATGCTTTTGAACTGTGGTGTTGGAGAAGACTCTTGAGAGTCCCTTGGACTGCAAGGAGATCCCTCCAGTCCATTCTGAAGGAGATCAACCCTGGGATTTCTTTGGAAGGAATGATGCTGAAGCTGAAACTCCAGTAATTTGGCCACCTCATGTGAAGAGTTGACTCATTGGAAAAGACTCTGATGCTGGGAGGGATTGGGGGCAGGAGGAGAAGGGGACGACCAAGAATGAGATGGCTGGATGGCATCACGGACTCGATGGACGCGAGTCTGAGTGAACTCCGAGAGATGATGATGAACAGGGAGGCCTGGAGTGCTGAAATTCATGGGGTTGCAAAGAGTCAGACACGACTGAG
This sequence comes from Neotragus pygmaeus, assembly GCA_006410875.1. Lineage (NCBI taxonomy): Eukaryota > Metazoa > Chordata > Mammalia > Artiodactyla > Bovidae > Neotragus > Neotragus pygmaeus. The sequence goes on along the minus strand of SJYV01004530.1, from coordinate 1,590,637 downwards.
CGACTGAATTGAACTGAACTGAACTGATGTAATTTTTCTAGTAATCCTATGACCTTGATGTTCTTTTTTTTTTTTAATTGGAATATAGTGATTTACAATGTTGTGATAGTTTCTGCTGTGCAGCAAAGGGAATCAGCTATATGTGTACATAATTTCCCTCTCTTTTGGATTCCTTCCCATTTAGGTCACCACAGAGCAATGAGTGGAGTTCCCTGTGCTATACAGGAGGTTCTCATTAGTTCAGGTCATTTGCTCAGTCGTGTCTGAATCTTTGAGACCCCATGGACTGCAGCACACCAGGCCTCCTTGTCTATCACCAACTCCCAGAGTTTACTCAAACTCATGTCCATTGAGTCAGTGATGCCACCAAGCATCTCACCCTCTGTCATCCCCTTCTCCTCTTTCCTTCAATCTTTCCCAGCATCAGGGTCTTTTCCAAGAAGTCAGTTCTTTGCATCAGGTGGCCAAAGTATTGTAGCTTCAACTTCAGCATCAGTTCTCCCAGTGAATATTCAGGACTGATTTCCTTTAGGATGGACTGGTTGGATCTCCTTGCAGTCCAAGAGACTCTCAAGAGTCTTCTCCAACACCACAGTTCAAAACCATCAGTTCTTTAGTGCTCACCTTTCTTTATAGTCCAACTCTTGCATCCATACATGACTACTGGAAAAACCATAGCCTTGACAACATGGACCTTTGTTGACAAAGTGATGTCTCCGCTTTTTAATATGCTGTCTAGGTTGGTCATAACTTTTCTTCCAAGGAGCAAGTGTCTTTTAATTTCATGGCTGCAATCACCATCTGCAGTGATTTTTNCTTGACTAGACAGACCTCTGTTAGCAAAGTAATGTCTCTGCTTTTCAACATGCTATCTATGTTGGTCATAACTTTTCTTCCAAGGAGTAAACATCTTTTAATTTCATGGCTGCAGTCACCATCTGCAGTGATTCTGGAGCCCAAACAATAAAGTCTGCCACTGTTTCCACTGTTTCCCCATCTATTTCCCATGAAGTGATGAGACCAGATACCATAATCTTAGTTTTCTGAATGTTGAGTTTAAGCCAACTTTTTCACTCTCCTCTTTCACTTTCATCAAGAGGCTCTTTAGTTCTTCTTCGCTTTCTGCCATAAAGGTGGTATCATCTGCATATCTGAGGTTACTGATATTTCGCCCCACAATTTTGATTCCAGCTTGTGCTTCATCCAGCCCAGCATTTCTCATGATGTATTTTGCATATAAGTTAAATAAGCAGGGTGACAATATACAGCCTTGACGTATTCCTGTCCCGATTTGGAACCAGTCTGTTGTTTCATGTCCAGTTGCTTCTTGATCTGTATACAGATTTCTCAGGAGGCAGGTCAGGTGGTCTGGTATTCCCATCCCTCTCAGAATTTCCATAGTTTGTTGTGATCCACACAGTCAAAGGCTTTGGCACAGTCAGTAAAGCAGATGTAGATGTTTTTCTGGAACTCTCTTGCTCTCATTGGTTATTTTATACATAATGTCAATAGTGTATATATGTCAATCCCACTCTCCCAATTCATTCCTCTCCCCTTGTCCCCCATTTGTATGAACAAATGTCCATACATTTGTTCTCTATTGAGAACAAATGTCTCTATTTGTGTCTCTATTTATGCTTTGCAAATAGGTTTGTCTGTACCATTTTCCTAGATTCCACAAATATGCATTAATAAATACTTGTTTTTCTCTGCAAATGGCACAGTTTCATTCCTTTTTATGGCTGAGTAATACTCCATTGTGGTGCTCTTATTTTCATCATTAAACATATGGGGGAAGTGAGGCAAAGGTACTTGGTTAGTGAATAGTGGGGCAGAGATTCAAATCCCTGATTTCTGACTAGAACCCCAAGACCTAACTGCTTCACTACACTGATTCTCCAAATGCTAGAGCTCTTGAAACGTTTAAGGTTTAGTTAAAAAAAGTGGAAGCTATTTATAGCATCAGAATTTCTCACTCTACAAGTTGGATCTGATGCTGTTTTTTATTTGAGTAGCTTATCATATGTAAGAGATTGGGCTAAGTGCTGGGCCTATGGGGATAAACTTGACACAGTCCCTCAAGGAATATTGTGATAGACAAAATATATAAATCACAGCACCATGGGGTAAGTGCTTAGAAAGCATAATACTAAGTACTGAAATGGAAACCTACTCCAGTCTTCTTGCCTGGAGAATCCTGTGGACAGAGGAGCCTGGTGGGCTGCTGTCCACAGGGTTGCGTAGAGTCGGACACGACTGAAGTGACTTAGCATGCATGCATGCATTGGAGAAGGAAATGGCAACCCACTGCAGTGTTCTTGCCTGGAGAATCCCAGGGATGGAGGAGCCTGCTGGGCTGCCGTCTATGGGGGTCACACAAAGTCAGACACGACTAAAGTGACTTAGCAGCAGCAGCAAACGGGGAGTTAATGATGAAAGGAATCAGAGAAAGCCTGAAGACGTGACATTTAAGGATTCTTGAGGGAACAGTAACAGCAGCCCAGGTTTTCAGGCAATGAAGGATATTCATCTAGGTGAAGAGGGATTGCTTGGATTATTGGGGATCTGCAAGCAGCCTGGTATAGGTGGAGCAGTAGGATATTAACTAAGAAAATATGCTGAAGCCATATAATAAAAGGCCTTACACCCCAGAGTAAGGAGGTTAAGGTCTGTTGAGTTTCAAACTAGAGCTTCTAAAAATCTCCTTATACCAAGGTCAGGACTGATCACAGGGATGATTCTGTAGGCTACGCTGAAAATCATTCCTTGGGTTAAGGGAGAAATCCTGAATGACAACTAGTCTGGCCTGATAAGATCCAGATAAACAGGATCCCAAAGAATTTGTCCTACAGGGTCATAACTGTCTTTTGGAATATATAGATAAGCCATCTTCCTTTGCCTTACAATACCCTGAGCACATTAGCTGGAGCTTCTAATGAAAACTTGTTCCAGTACTCATGAAGATTTTCAATTTCCTTTTAACCTGCAAGAAGCTGATTAAATTAAGCACTATTGACATCCAGGCTCTTAAAATAGAAACTCATTTAGAGGGATCAGCAAGTCAGAATAACATTCAGTGTCACCCTTTGGTTCACCCCTTTCTGCCACTCTCCTTTGGCTCCACAGAGGTAGAATATTTTGCATCCATGACGCTCTGTAGATGTGTGGGCGTCCCTGATGAACCCAACTCTCCACCTTTTCAGTAGCTACTTGCTGAAGAAACATGTCACAGGACCAGACTGACTCCTTTAAGTTTTGGATAAAACCCACAATATGGACACTTGCCAGTGGCCAGGAATCCTGCTGGGCCTCCACAGAAATGTACTTATGTCCTCTTCCAGTTGGTTGTTTCATACCTTCTCCTCCGTCCCACTTCCCACACCTGCTTGTTCCACCACTGAGCTCATCTTTTCGTTCATTTAATGATACCAGCCCTCAGAGTGGGAACCTGATCTTCCTGCCATTCTTCTGCACAAACCTGCTCACAGCTGGCCCACCGTCCACTCCTGCACCTGTGTCTCATGCTCTCTCTCCCCTTATTACACCTTTCCTTGATGCCCCTTCTTTCCTCCATCAAGAATCTGTTCTCTGCTTTCTCAGTCCATAGTATACAAACATGCTTCACAGTCTCCCACCTTAGAAAAAAATCTTATGTTTCCCAACCCCACATCCTTCTCCAAGGATCCCATGATTGCTGAGCAGTAAGACTTCCTTCTGGGACAAGTTGTCTTAATCTGGACTCTTTGCCTCCTCACTTCCCGGTTTTCTCTTCGAGTCTTCCCAGTCTGGCTTCTTCCTACATTACCCCACTGAAACTGCACTTATGGCCCTTCTCACCTTCACCAGTACAGCTAAGAGGGTTTGGCGCTAACCACACACCCATGCTGATCGACTTCAAATTTGTGATCACTACTAGTGGTTCTTGGCAATGTCCAGAGGCTACACTCTATTTCTCTGGTTAATCTACACTCCCAGTTCCTGAGTATTTTATACTTTTTCTCAGACCTCCAATACCTTCCCATTCTCACCCTAGCAGATGACCTTGCTTCCTATTTTCTAGTTTTACAGAAAACAGTTTGAAGAGAACTCTCACAGTGCATGCGGCTGAATCGACACCTTACCTTCGCCTGTGTCCAACCTTCTGCTGTGTTAACTAAGGGTGCCCATGACCTAAGGAAGGTCAAGCCCTCTGTGCGCTGAATCTTACCTTCTCNAGAACTCTCACAGTGCATGCGGCTGAATCGACACCTTACCTTCGCCTGTGTCCAACCTTCTGCTGTGTTAACTAAGGGTGCCCATGACCTAAGGAAGGTCAAGCCCTCTGTGCGCTGAATCTTACCTTCTCTCACCTACTCATCAACTGTCCCAGTAGTTCTGCCCCATCCTGTCGCATCAATGCTTCCCTCTCTGCTAGATTATTCCCAGCACCCTACAAAGTGTCACTTCTTCTCTGACAAATAGCAGCAATATGGTAGGCTCCAAAACTTCACTTAGCCCCATCTCTCCTCCAGTTCCCACTCCCATTTCTTTTGCTTCCACTTTTTATCGAACCAGGTGAAACAGGCTTGTTTTGCCCGAAGCAGAGCAGGTCAAAAAGGCCAAAATGCTGAGGTCTGCAGGAAAAAGAGGGTTTATTCAAAATAAATTAGTCAAGTGGGAAGGCAAAAGAAAGCCTCAGGTCCGCCTCCCTGGAGGTGAAGGGTATAGTCATAGGGAGCAGTGATGAGGACTTGGGCAGTAATGAGGCCCGTGAGAGCTGGGATGAAGAGTCTGTTGTGGGAAACATGAAGGAGGTAGCCTGCAGGCAAGGTGGATGCCAGGAGAGGTGCAGGGACCAGGGAGAAGAAATCTAGGTGCACTCTGAGTTTCTGCAGAAGGGGATTTGGTCCATTAACTAAGATAGGGAATCATGGAAGAGCAGGGAAAAGTAATACTCATGGTTGACCATTCTTGAGAAAATGTCTTCCTGATACAGAAGCTTATATTTTATCTCACACATAAGTGAGTGGACAGGGGCTTAGAGACAGAGAGCAGAAAACAGAACTAGCACTTAACAGGCTGAGTGACTAAAGGGGCAAGTTGCATAATCTCTGCCTCCATCTCACTTATAAGTAGTAATGATATTTATCTATGCTAGAAGAACTAAAGGAGATATTGCATACAATGTAGCCTTGCCCCCTACTCAACTAATTTGTCTTTGAATCCACGATAGCTATTTAATAACATAAAGCTGTAATGATTTGTAGCTGAAATAAGCAACTTTCTCAGAGACATAGCCGGAGAAGCCCAAGGTGATATTTGAACCCAGAACTGCCTCTTCACATTCAGCACACCAACTGAGGCCCTGTACCCCCAGATCTCAGTGGGCTGCAGCTTCACAAGCTGCACAAGATCAAGTGAAGACCCTCCATCCCTCTTTCCGCAACTCCCCAACCCTTTCCACCCCCGAATTCCAGGGTCAGTGATTGTCTTTGCCCTAGTATCTCAGGAAGGTTGAATTCACAGGGAAGAGTTACAGAAAAGCAGGAGAATTGAGAAAGTCAAAACAGCAAGTCCTTTTTTTCATGAGGTAGAAGTTTAAGAGGATGAGAGTAGAACGCACTCTTAGGCTGAGCAGAGGAAACCCGAGAAAGTATGATTCACAGAGAGAAGATAACAAGTGAAGACCCCAGTATGAAGGAAGCAGGCTGGGATGTGCCAGGAGTAGAGAAGAGTCACTTCTTCCACTGAGGGCTGGAAGGAGGTGAGTTCAGGAGCATAGGCACTTGTGTGCTGGAGCGGGGCTTAGGAGAGAAATGTGTAAACATTCTCTAATTTCTCAGTAAAGCTGGAGGTCCGCTTTGCCCAATACACAGCAAGCAGATGCTGAGATGCTGCAGTCTGTGGCAAAGAGAGAGCTTAATTCACAAGGCAGCCAAGCAAGGAGATGGAAGAAACTCTCAGATCTGCCTCCCCGGAGGGGAGGGGCTTGGGGTATTTATTAGATGAGGATGAAGTCATAGGGCATTCTGAGGTGTGGGGTACATGGGGAGCAGCAGGACAGTAACTGAAAAAAGGTGCATGTAGTATTGTGACTCTGCGCAGGCCCAACTAAGCTCCAGGCCTCTGCAGGTTCAAACATGGAGATGCTTACCACCATCTGAGGGTGGAGTTTCAGCCCTTTGACATCGATAAGTCAAGGGGACACTCACGCATGCCCAGTTGGATGGTCAGTGGTCCTATTCAGTCTTAGCCAGCTTAGTCTCCGACTAGACACAGCTGATTCCTGGCTCAGCTGAACTAGACACAGCTGACTGCAAGTTCTCAGAAAAAGAACTTGGGCAAAAATACTATTTAGGCTCTGTGCTGCTTGGAAGACACGCAAATCTGTGTGTGTGTGCTAAGTTGTTTCAGTCCGACTCGTCATGACCCTGTGGACCGTGGCCCTCCAGGCTCCTCTGTCCATAGGGTTCTCCAGGCAAGAATACTGGAGTGGGGTGCCATGCCCTCCTGCAGGGGCTCTTCCCAGCCCTGCGATCAAACCCACGTCTCTTATCTCTCCTGCACTGGCAGGTGGGTTGTTTTCTTTTTTTACCACTAATGCCACCTGGGAAGGCCACAAATCTTCTGTAGCATCAATTAAAACAAACGATTAGTAAAGCCAGATTACAGGTGGATTGGACTAATGATTACTCATGGCTTCACCTTCATAGCCAGTTTCTTTGAGAGAGCAGGCTACACTTAATGTCTCTAGTATCTCTCCTCCCATTCTCTTCTGAATCCACTGCACTCAGGTTTTTACCCCACCAATCTCTTGTTCCACTCCCAGAAAACACCTCTTAATGAGATCAACCAACGGTCTCAGTGTTGTTAAGTCCAAAGGTCCATGTTGTTGTCTGATGTACCAGCAGCATTTGATTGCCCTTCTCCTAGGAACACTTGCCTTACCTGGCAACCAGGGACATCACGCTTGCCTAGAGTTCCGCCACCTCTCTGCACACTGCTCTCGGATTCCTTTCTGGTTCCTCGTAGCCTTAGACATTGGAGAGGGCCAGGGATCGGTGTGTAAACCTAGACTCTTTTTTTTCTACACTAGTCCTTTAGTGATTTCATCTAGTCTCATGGTTTTTAAAATCCATATATGTGCTTTCTATTTTATTTCTTACTCTGCTTCTCTTCCCTGAGCTCCATATCCATATTCATTTATGTGTCCAGATGTCTATTCAGCTTCTTCAGGGAGATATTTAATAAGCTCTTCAAACCTGAATTTATTTTCTTTCCCCCAAACCTACTTCTTCTGTAGTCTTCCTCATCTCAGTAATGACAATTCCATTCTTTAAGCTTCTCAGACTGAAAACCTTGAAGTCATCCTTATCTTCCTTTTCTCTCTCACATCCCACATCTAATTCATCAATAAATACTGTTGGTTCTACCTTCAAAATATTTCCAGAGTCCAACCACATCTTACCATCTTCACTGTTAATAATCTGGCTGAGCCATCATCACTTACTGCCTATTTATTGCAATAGTTTCCTAACTAGTCTCTATTTTTTGTTTGTTTTNCTAATTCATCAATAAATACTGTTGGTTCTACCTTCAAAATATTTCCGGAGTCCAACCACATCTTACCATCTTCACTGTTAATAATCTGGCTGAGCCATCATCACTTACTGCCTATTTATTGCAATAGTTTCCTAACTAGTCTCTATTTTTTGTTTGTTTTTTGGCCCCTGCTTCTGTTCTTGTTTCCATATGTGTTTAGTTGCTCAGTTGTGGCTGACTTTTTGCAACCCCATGGACCTTAGCCCACCAGGCTCCTCTGACCATGGGGATTCTCCAGGCAAGAATACTGCAGTGGGTTGCCATGCCCTCCTCCAGGGGCTCTTCCCAACCCAGAATGAAACCCAGGTCTCCTGCACTGCAGGCAGATTCTCTATCATCTGAGCCACCAGGGAAGCCCTGCTTCCATATAGTTTAATGTTAACACAGCAGCCAGCATGATCTATCTCAAATCAGGTCATGTAATCAGGTCAAAACCATCTTACCTTTTTCCATCTCACTCAGAATACAAGTCAAAGCTCACAATCTGTCTGCAAGACCCTACCTGTATGACCCTGTTGCTTCTCTGCTCTCTCCTGATACCCTTTTCTTGCTTCCTCCACTTCAACCACTCTGGCCTCTTTGCTTTTCCTTCACACACCAGGCACAATCTTGCTTCAGGGTCTTTTAAATTAATTTTCCCTCTGCCTGGAAAACTTCTCCCCAGATATCTGTATGGCTTATCCCTCACTGAAAAATCTTACAGAAATATAATTTTGTTGTCGAGGCCTTCATGAACAGCCTTGTCTAAAAGTGCCCACGTGGCTGCCTCCACCCCTTCTGGCTCCTTTTCCAGCTTTAACCTTCACCTTTGCAATTACTACTATTTTACATGCTGTGTGTATGTATNTAATTTTCTGATATTATCTTTACGGTTTTCTATGTACAGTGTCATGTCATCTGCTAACAGTGAGCACTTTACTTCTTCTTTTCTGACCTGGATTCCTTTTATTTATATCACCTCACACCAGTCAGAATGGCCATCATCAAAATTTCTGCAAACAATAAATGCTAAAGAGGGTGTGGAGAAAAGGGAACACTCTTGCACTGTTGGTGAGAATGTAAATTAATACAGCCACTATGGAAGACAATATGGAGATTCCTTAAAAATAACTAGGAAAAAAACCACCATATGACCCAGCAATCCCACTCCTAGGCATACCCTGAGGAAACCAAAACTGAAAAAGACACATGTATCCCATTGTTCATTGCAGCACTATTGACAATAGCTAGAACATGGAAGGCAACCTAGAAGTCCATCAACAGATGAATGGATAAAGAAGTTGTGGTACACATACACTATGGAGTATTAAGGAACTCATCTGAATCAGTTCTAATAAGGTGGATGAACATACAACCTATTATACAGAGTGAAGCAAGTCAGAAAGAGAAAGATAAACATCCTAGCACATATATATGAAATCTAGAAAATGGTACTGAAGAATTTATTTGCAAGGCAGCAATGGAGAAACAGACATAGAGAATAGACTTATGGGCATGGGGAAAGGGGAAAAGAGGGTGAGATGTATGGAAAGAGTAACATGGAAACTTACATTACTATATGTAAAACAGATAGCCAACGGAAATTTGCTGTATGGCTCAGGAAATCCAAAGAGGGATGCTGTATCAACCTAGAGAGATGGGGTGAGGAGGGAGATGGGATGGAGGTTCAAAAGTTAGGAGGTATATGTATGCCTATGGCTGATTCCTGTTGAGGTTTGACAGAAAACAAAGTTCTTTAAAGCAATTATCCTTCTATTAAAAATAAATTAATTTTTAAAAATTAGCATTGAACAATGTCTGAGACAAGTTGCCTGTGTGTTTTTCAGATTTCTTTCTTATGTAACAGAAACAAATTCAACCTGAAACAAAGTGCCCAGGAAAACTTTAGAAGCATCTTTCATGATCATCCATCATCAAACTCAAGTGTTTACATACGTCACCCTCAGCAGACCTCCATATTTTGTTAACAGTTCAAGGTCCTTTCTGATTCTTCTCCATTGTAGGTTATTACAAGATACTGAATATAACTCCCTCTGCTGTTTAGATCCTTTTGTTTACCTATTTTATATATAGTAGTGTGTATCTGTTAGTCTCATACTCCTAACCTATCCTTCTCCACACTTCCCCTTTGGTAACCATTTATTTGTCTTCTATGTCTGTGAGTCTATTTCTGTTTTGTAAATAAGATCATTTATATTGTTTTTATATTTTTAAATATAAAGATCATGATATATGTCTTTTTTTCTGTCTGACTTCACTTAGATGTGTATATATATATATATATATATATATATATATATGTTAAAATATCTTAAATGGGATTTCTAGGATATTGTCTACCTTGGGATCCTAACATTATGAGTTTATGTTACTCATTATATTGTACAAAAGTTTAAACTAAAACTACATGTATGTATTTGATATGTGCTCAGTCGTATCCGACTGTTTGTGACCCTTTGAACTGTAGCCCGCCAGGCTCCTCTATCCATGTGATTCTCCAGGCAAGAATATTGTAGTGGGTTGCTATGCCCTCCTCCAGGGGATATTCCCAACCCAGGTATCAAACCTGAGTCTCCTGCATCTCACTGCTCTCTCTAGCCAAGATACAAAGGCATTGGGAGGAAGATTGCCAGCCCCCTATACCAGTTACTACTCACATGCATTACCTTTGTTTTCATTTTTATTTAAAATTTTAATATAAATTTATTTATTAATTGGAGGTTAATTACTTTACAATATTGTATTGGTTTTGCCATACATCAACATAAATCCACCACAGGTATACACGTGTTCCCCATCCTGAACACCCCTCCCTGCTCCCTCCCCGTACCATCCCTCTGGGTCGTCCCAGTGCACCAGCCCCAAACATCCAGTATCAAGCATTGAACCTGGACTGGTGATTCATTTCATATATGATACTATACATGTTTCAATGCCATTCTCCCAAATCATCCCACTGTCTCCCTCTCCCTCTCCCTCTCTCTCTTCCACAGAGTCCCAAAGACTGTTCTATACATCTGTGTCTCTTTTGCTGTCTCACATACAAGGTTATCATTACCATCTTTCTAAATTCCATATATATGCATTAGTATACTGTATTGGTGTTTTTCTTTCTGGCTTGCTTCACTCTGTATAATAGGCTCCAGTTTCATCCACCTCATTAGAATGAATATAGTAAAGTTGCACGATATAAAATCAACACACAGAAATCCCTTGCATTCCTATACACTAATAATGAGAAAATAGAAAGAGAAATTAAGGAAACAATTCCATTCATCATTGCAACAAAAAGAATAAAAAAANGGAGTGGGTTGCCAATTCCTTCTCTAATGCATGAAAGTGAGAAGTGAAAGGGAAGTTGCTCAGTCGTGTCCGACTCTTAGTGACCCCATTGACTACAGCTCACCAGGCTCCTCCATCCAGGGGATTTTCCAGGCAAGAGTACTGGAGTGGGGTGCCATTGCCTTCTCCCAGTACATGTTTAGTGGCCCTTTTAAGAAACTAACTCTCAGGCAAAACATTTATTATTAAGACTGGAACGTTGCTGCCCTTACAAAAAATATAATCAAATGACTGAGAGAGAAAAAAATGAATAACAGAAAGGTTAAGTGACATACGACAAGTAAGTAAAACAGAAGATGGAGAAGATAGACGTAAACCTAGCAGAGGTTTGAGAAAAGGTGATGCTTGATTGGAGTCTTGGAGTAAGTAGGTTAGACAGGTAAATAAGGCAGAGACAATTCTAGTCATAAGTAATCATAGGCAAAGGCAAGAAGACATGTGAATCAGTAGTGTGTTTTAGCAGACTAAATAGTTTAGTATGAATAGTGCTGGGCAAAGTAATCAGAGTCAACTTCAGTGATGTTGTTTGCGAAGGAGTTTGCCTTTCATGTATAAGAAATCAGATGCTTTAGGATGGGTGATGGGTAGCATTGAATGAAAGATGAAATATGTGTCTAGTAAGTTCCTCTGGCAGCATTTTGTAGAGGAATGGCATTTTTTTCTCTATTCACCCTAAATTAATTTAATACCTACTCTGTTTAGGACATATGTTACCTACTGAGGAAAGACCCAAACAGACCAAGTTATTTCTGTCTGGAAAGAGTCCTCAGTATAACATGGTAAAGAGTCGAATGAGCAAAAAGTTAAACAAAAATGTCAAAGACCAAAATAAATAATAACAATAACCATCACAGAAACAAAATTAATATTAAATTAACCTTATATGATAAACACTCTATATGTGGCTTACCACATTGTCATGTCATTTATAAGGAGCGCCAGTTACAGTTATTAAATAACTACACTAGTATCATTTTGCAAATGAAAAAATTAAGATTTAAAGTTATTAATTTTTCTAAGGTCAAACAGCTGGTAATGAGAGATCTAGGAATCAAAACTAAGTTGTTTGAGACTACTTTCTAGCCCCTAATTGTGAAGTATCTTGGTAAAAACCCTGAAGTAAAAATAACTCATCTTGGAGAAGATGAGAAACTACTAAATTTTACTAAAAATTTACTGAGTAGTAAAGTTTACTCAGTAAACTAGGTACCAGGGATGAATAGAAACTTATTGAACAGATAAAGGAATAAATCCAAACAGATTGCACATATAAATTTGAAAGATACCTTGCCGTTGAACTAAAAAATTTTAATGCATGTTTTTATTATGGTAAATCAGATGATGTATAGTTATAAAATCAATCACTGAAATTTTTTAAGTTTTGTGGTCTCTCCATAGACCTTGGAGGATTTAAATTTTTGCTTGTATCTATCAGCTACAATAGCATCTGGCCTATTTTAAAATGAAAGTTTTTTTTCATGAACTCTACAGACTTATAAAATCATATTGCATCTTTTACAAAGTCTCTTTTCAGAGTTAAAATTGCAACTTAATGTTCATCATGTTGGTCAAGGAACTTAAAATTTTCACTGTTAAAAGAAATCATGTGATTTCTTGTTAAGATGGGAATAAAGTCCTGAAAGTTGGGTTTTCTCCTTTTTTCCATGCAAGTGTCTGACTTAAGCTTGGATTGCTGGGCCATCTGGTTCAAACAGGGTCATCTCAGAAAAGCACACTGCCAGACACACTAGATAAAGATTCAGACTACCTCCCCTAAGTCTCCTTTGCTTTACAAATTTAGGTTGATTTTGGCAACTGATATTTGAGCCACTTGTTTTTTCTCTTCCAGCTTTAAATTTCCACTTTTGTGTTTTAAATTCACCAATAAAGAATGCTGCTGCTGTTAAGTCACTTCAGTCCTGTCTGACTCTGTGCGACCCCATGGACAGCAGCCCACCAGTCTCCTCCGTCCACAGGATTCTCCAGGCAAGAACACTGAAGTGGGTTGCCATTTCCTTCTCCAATAAAGACTGAGCTTGTGGAAACCCTAGGTCCCCACCATTGATTAACACCAATAAGAGCTGAACTGCAGGCATAGGCCCTCTCTCTCTTTACCCACAACCTCATTGTGTGGCCTGTGTAATTTCTACATCCTATAAATAATAAACTTTTTTTTTTTTACAGCTTCCTGATGTTACTGCTGAAGAGTGTCTTGCAATCATAAGAACCACAAGAGCTGGCCCAGCCACAACATTGGTTATTGGTAGCCTGAGATTAGCACAGAACAAGATGTGTTTTTATTTGGTGCAATACTATAAGGAGTAACTCTGATATCACATTAATACGAGCATAATATATTGACAGACCTAGAGAATTAGACCAACACCTTTGTTCTGAGGCAACTCTGGATAACCAAGAGTAAAAATATCCACAAAATTCTTACCATATCATAACATAAATTGTCTCATCTGGAATAAAAACACAGACTTTAAAAACCAAACCCACTGGGTAGAGTAGGTTAACATTTTTGCCCTAACCTTTTTCAAATTATGTCATGTCCACAACACAGATAGTAGTTAACAACAGGACAGTGATCGCAGTTAGACAAGATGAGTTGAGGGAAAACAAGCTGTGCGCCCTCCGTAGGACTGAGTGGATTGGAAACCTGAGAGCGCAGGGAAGCCAGGGGCCACAGCGCTGTCAGGAAAGCAACAATGGAGTCAGGTAGGGAATGGACGGCAGTGCCAGTGATGAGCTGGTACAGAAAACCAGGCAAACCTCCGACTTCTCTCCAGAGACAGGAGACAAGCTCAAATTATGGCATGGAGTGTTTTTTAATAAAGGGGGAAGTCTGGAGGAAGGACAGATTGGGACACTCATATGACTTCCAGACAAACACGTTTAGTGCCACATTAATTATTCCATATAGAAATTGCACATCCCATGGCAATAATGATTCATATTTCCCTATCTGCCCCCTCTCAAAGTAGGCTGAAGTATAAATTATTTAAAAATTAACTCAGTGTATCTTAACATCATTTCTGTTGGTACAGATGATTTTAAAATGCCATTGAAAATCCACAGGGTTTTACGATTTCATACCATCTATCAGGACCTGATGCTTAGACTTGGAAATGAGGTAATACACTTGGGTAAGCTTAACCCCCGAAAGGATGCCTGCAACTGAAGCAGAAGTGGAATAATAAAGCTTTTCATCAATGTGCTGAAAGCCAGGGTTGTCATGAAACCATCTTCATGGGATGTAGCTTTCCTTCCTTATGTTGACTTGGCACCCAGACAAAACCTCCATTCATTCCACAGCGACAACCATTCTCAATTTGCATGGCACTCTACAACTCACTGGCCACACTTGCCAGAAAATTAAGTTATGGTCTCAAGTCTGCTTCCCAACTCCTATTGCGAAAGATTGCTTCTCAAACACAGAATTTCTCTGCAAAATGGAAGTCCAAATTCTAAATGCTGTTTTTCAAAAGTTATTTTACTCTAATATTTTTCTTTAAAATATTTTTGCTGAATTTTTTCTATCTATAAATTCTGCCTTTATTTCAGTATAACAAACACTATTTTAGGGAACTGAGTCAGATTATTAAGCTCTTAAATATGCCTAAAATCTACTTATCATAGTAAGTACTAGATAATAGTAGTTTCAGTGCTATAGACTTACACTTAAACATTGTAGTACTTAGGAAACAGTTATAGGCTGATCATCTTGATATGTTATACATTGTAATGCATTATTATTATTCACTTGAGATTAAGTACGTGGATGTTAGCAAACATAAATATTAGCCATACAACTAAAAACAACGTCAAAGAATAACCAGGAAGAGTTCACAAACAAAAATGCAGACCTTATTCTTTCCTACTAAACTCATCACACAATAACATCAGAACATCAGAGGAGACATTTTAAGTTTCAAATTTTAAAAAAATAAAGAAAGAAAAATTAGATTTTAATTTGAAAAGAGGAAAGGTAAATGGTATATGATCAGTCAGGATGAAGACAGATAAAGTAAACACAGATCCTTCCATGGAGACCTCATATAAAACAAACTCTGAAGCCTTAAGGATGAGTACTGATTACTCTCATGATCTCTTCACACTGTGGGTCAGTGAAGCAGGGTAAAAGCACAGAGAGTTTCTTATAAGCAAGAGATGGGCAAAATGGGTCTATAATATGTTTGAGTTTACAATCTCAGTCTTTTCTAAACTAATGCTTGTCAGGAACACAACTTCCTACTCCAAGGTATCTCTTACTGATTTTGAAACAAAATATGTGAAATAAAAATGCACTCCATCTTTCCAGGTCCAGGAGGGTATATATACTCCAGCTACCTGAAATGAGTCCTCAGTGAAGACTTTCCCAAATTTCCTCTTGGAAATTCTCACTATAACTGCTGATCAGATCTTCAACTATATTCTATAGGGGGGGCCTATAGTTCAACAGAACTATTTAAGAACTCACTTAAAGGATAATAGAGTGATGAATATTAAATATTAGTGGGCATGGCTAGTCATGTGAATGTCTCAGTTTTCTACTTAGATAGATGAATTGTTTATATCGTCTTTAAAGAGAAGTAAAATAAACTCTTCCAATTCCATATAATAAACCTGATGTGAATAACATGCATTTCTCAAGTATTGAACTCATGAACTCATTTCAGGTAGAACATGCAATAATAAACATGTCACTGTAAGAATTTATGGACAAACATGTCCAAATATGTATTTATACATTAATATGTTATGATAAAAATATATCAAAATAAAAGGCAGTTTAGCATATATGTAGGTGCTTCAGATAGGCAGCAACTAAAGAAAACTAGCTTTTACAATATTGTTGCATAGATTATCATTCCATCAAACACAAAAATATTGTTTTGAGACTTCTCTGGTGGTCCATTGTCTAGGACTCCTTGCTCTCAAAGAAGGAGATGAGGTTCAATCCATGGTCAGGGAACTAAGATCCCACATGCAGTAACTAAAGATGGAAAATCTTAGGTGCCACAGCTAAGACTGGGTGCAGCCAAATAAATAAATAAAGTATTTTTTAAAATATTGTTTTGTTTCATATCTTGAAAGTTCCACTATGCAGTGATCCCTTGCATGCCAATAAGGACTTCTCAAAGATATGTGCCATAAAGGTTTATGTTGAATCTAAGAAGATGCAAATCAAAGGGGAGTATTTTGGCTACGATGATGAAAGGCAGCCTCTGATCTGAATAACTGGAGTATACCCTTTGGCGAGGGAAAACACCAGTACATGTCATACACATAGGGTTGATTCCTTCCAATAGAGCAGGCTTCTCTGATCATCTTCATATAAAGCCTCTTCACATCTTCAAAAGAGCCTGTGATGAAGGGTTATGACCTAACAGATTCAGGCAAAAAGGTTTACTCCTTGTTTTCTAAAGTACTAATGTGACTGCAGCCATGAAATTAAAAGACGCTTACTCCTTGGAAGAAAAGTTATGACCAACCTAGATAGCATATTCAAAAGCAGAGACATTATTTTGCCGACTAAGGTCCATCTAGTCAAGGCTATGGTTTTCCTGTGGTCATGTATGGATGTGAGAGTTGGACTGTGAAGAAGGCTGAGCACCGAAGAATTGATGCTTTTGAACTGTGGTGTTGGAGAAGACTCTTGAGAGTCCCTTGGACTGCAAGGAGATCCAACCAGTCCATTCTGAAGGAGATCAGCCCTGGGATTTCTTTGGAAGGANGTGGTCATGTATGGATGTGAGAGTTGGACCGTGAAGAAGGCTGAGCACCGAAGAATTGATGCTTTTGAAGTGTGGTGTTGGAGAAGACTCTTGAGAGTCCCTTGGACTGCAAAGAGTTCCAACCAGTCCATTCTGAAGGAGATCAACCTTGGGATTTCTTTGGAAGGAATGATGCTAAAGCTGAAACTCCAGTACTTTGGCCACCACATGTGAAGAGTTGACTCATTGGAAAAGACTCTGATGCTGGGAGGGGTTGGGGGCAGGAGGAGAAGGGGATGACCGAGGATGAGATGGCTGGATGGCATCACGGACTCGATGGACGTGAGTCTGAGTGAACTCCGAGAGATGGTGATGAACAGGGAGGCCTGGCGTGCTGCAACTCATGGGGTCGCAAAGAGTCGGAAGCGACTAAGCGACTGAACTGAACTGAACTGAGGCTTCCCTGGTGGCTCAGTGGTAAAGAATCTGCCTGCCAATGTTGGAGACATGGGTTTGGTCCCTGGGTAGACAAGATCCCCTGGAGAAGAAAATGGCAACCCACTCTAGTATTCTCGCCTGGAAAAGCCCATGGCCAGAGCAGCCTGGTGGGCTACAGTCCGTGGGGTCGAGAAAGAGTCAGGCATGACTGAACAAGTAAACAACAATTGTTATTAGTATCGAAGCAGTCTCCCTGAAGCTCCGTGATACTGCACATTTCTGGGTTTCTCTTACCTCACTGGCCTCTTGGCTTTCTCCCTCCCTGGTTCTTCCTCCTTTATCTGACTGCTGAATGTTAGAGTGGACCCCAGAGCTCAGTGCTAGGCCTTCTTTCCCTGATTGCACTCTGTCCCTAGATGATGTTACCCCTAGTCTGTACTACCACTGATGTTGGCTACTTTCAAACTGGCATCCCCCTGCCCCCATGTATGCTGATGACTTTCAGATTTGTATTTCCAACCCAGATCTCTCTCCTCTCACTGTAGACTAGCATTTCCCATGAGCAAGACCACTTACTTGGATGTCTCACAGCATGTATTTAAATGAACATGCCTGTGATGACTTTGAAAAACAACCACATATTTTTTACACTTCTTTCTCTCACTGAGTGTGAGCTGGACTTAGTGATTTACTACTAATGAATAGAATATGGTAGAAGTGATGGTCTGTGGCTTCTTGGACCAGCTGAAAAAGTCGTGATGCTTCTTTTCTGGAGTTCACTCTGGGAAACCAGCTACATGTCTTAAAGACACTAGAAACTCTATGGAAAAGCCCATGGAGTGAGGAATTGAGGCCATGAAAGCAACAGTGGGTCCTCCTGCCCCAATTAAGCCCCCAGAGGACTGCGATCCCAGGTGAGATCTAGATGGTAGCTTCATGAGAACTCCCAAGCTAGAAGCATCCAGCTAAGCTGCTTCAGAATACCTGCCTTACAGAATACACACAGAACATGTGTAGCATGTGGGCTTTCTTGATGGCTCAGTGGTAAAGAGTCTGCCTGCAGTGCAGGAGTCATGGGTTCGATCCCTGGGTTGGGAAGATCCCTTGGAGAAGAAAATGGCTACCCACTGCAGCACTCTTGCCTGGAGAATCCCATGGGCAGAGGAGCTTGGCAGGCTATAGTCTTGGGGTTGCAAAGAGTCAGATACGACTGAGCAACTAAACAATGATGACAACATATGTTATATATACTTGAAGTTTTAGGTTGCTAAGTTTTGCTCCTCTGTCCATGGGATTTTCCAGGCAATAGTGCTGGAGTGGGTTGCCATTTCCTTTTCCAGCAGATCTTCCCAACCCAGGGATTGAACCCAGGTCTCCCACATTGTAGACAGATGCTTTACCATCTGAGCCACCAGGGCTCAGATTTTATGGTAATGTTATGTGTTAAAAATCTCCCACTGTGAGACATAGATTTGTCCATTTCTCCTTTAAATGTTGTCAGTTTTCTGCTTCATGTAGTTTGAAGTCTTCATCTTTTTTCTTAACAGTTTTCAAAGCATGCCATTGTATATCCTGCCTTGGGGCCTTTGCACATGCCATCCCAAATCACAGTGCTCCACTCTGGCCCTTCACATGGCTGGCTTTTTCTTCTCCATCGGGGTCAGTCCAGTGGCCATCTTCCCCAATCACCTGTATCTAAAACAGACATCCTCCCCACCACAGTCCCTCTCTGTCCAGCTATTCTGCCTGTGTTCTTCATGGCAGTAATCACAATCTATAACTGGGCTATTGATTCATTTACTTGCTTCTCTTATTGTCTTGCCTCCCTCGCTGGAATGTAGACTTCCTAAGAGCAGGGGACCAGCTGATCTTACCTCGCCGTCTCCAGAATCTGGTAAAGGCCCTACAACATAAAAGAAGCTTCGTGTGTCTTTGGTAGGTTAGAAAATGATGAAGAACCAAGTACATGAGATGGAGTTCTCTCTTGGAGCAATCATCATAGGATTTATATACCTGTTTGACTGTGGCATGTAACAAAGAACAGAAATGAGTTCTAGAACCCCATATGGCTCCACCTGGATGATTTAGCATTAGAGTCTTTGCTCTCTGAAACACTTTATATAGTACTTAAAAGGCTTCTGTGGAAATCTAAGTTGTGTGTGTGTGTGTTAAAACAGATAACACGTCTTCACTCAACTATAGAACAAGTCCCAGCAGAGGCACTGGCATAACTATAACTTCAACTCAGAGGGATAGAGGAGTAAGGAGTCCTCATTGAGAGTGAAACCCACTAATTTTGTATAACCAGATCTTATCAGGCAACCACTAAGCATCTTGCTTAGGAAATGAGATTTCAAACATGTGATCTTGTTTCCTAGTTCTTAATGCACATACATAAAAGTTGTTTATATGTATGCAGGTAGGGGATGCTAGATACACCATAGCTTGCCAAAATGCACTTATTTGATTTTCTAATGGCATCAAAGTGGCAGTGTGATCCAAGATCCCAGGACTAACTCAACAAGAAAAACAGAAACTAGTCTTTGGTAATCCTTTGGCTCAGACATAGATCAATGATGCCTGGAGAAAAGTTTTATTTCTTTCTCCCTAAAATATTAATCAATCACACTTCATTAAAATATATTGATCTAATGAAAAAGAAATAGAAATTGATCCTGATCTGAACTTTTCTGTGATTAATCTTTTGACAACCATGAAAATAAAAAATTAATTTATGTGTAAGTAAAAAGAATGATAAAACATTAACTGAAAAATAGAACCCTATGGGCCAAGTTTCATTGAGAATGTAATTCTTTGACTTAACAAAGTTTTCAAGCTCCTCTGCTTAGAGGTAAAAGTATTCAGTTTTCCTGTCTGTATTGTACAAAAGGATGTCCTAAATCCTCTGATCTTCCCCAGGACACGACTCCACCCAAGTCTCCAGGGAAAAGCCTTTTGTCTTAGATTCCAGGCCTTCCCTTCTGCAGTTTTCCTCTGACCTCACCTTAAGACAACTCCTTCCTCTCCCTCAGGCCTTCTGTGTTCTCTTACTTCCTTCCTTTTCCTTCCCCATCCTNAATATTAATCAATCACACTTCATTAAAATATATTGATCTAATGAAAAAGAAATAGAAATTGATCCTGATCTGAACTTTTCTGTGATTAATCTTTTGACAACCATGAAAATAAAAAATTAATTTATGTGTAAGTAAAAAGAATGATAAAACATTAACTGAAAAATAGAACCCTATGGGCCAAGTTTCATTGAGAATGTAATTCTTTGACTTAACAAAGTTTTCAAGCTCCTCTGCTTAGAGGTAAAAGTATTCAGTTTTCCTGTCTGTATTGTACAAAAGGATGTCCTAAATCCTCTGATCTTCCCCAGGACACGACTCCACCCAAGTCTCCAGGGAAAAGCCTTTTGTCTTAGATTCCAGGCCTTCCCTTCTGCAGTTTTCCTCTGACCTCACCTTAAGACAACTCCTTCCTCTCCCTCAGGCCTTCTGTGTTCTCTTACTTCCTTCCTTTTCCTTCCCCATCCTCCTTCTCAGGCAGACCTGCCCTTGAATAAACATAGGCATCCTGAAGTATAATTGATTGACTCTAGTTACTATGTTATTTTTAGATAGTCAACATTTGATTAGAGAATAAGTCCTCTTTGTGGTTAAAGTCATTGGAATAAAATTGAACTTGTGAAATTTTATCCATCAATCCTCTCACAAGAGTTTTCCAGAATGCATGGCTTACAGGAACTGCATTGGCTTTGGAGCCAGTAGGCTTGGGTTGATCCTTCATTCTGTTAGCTAAGTGGCCCTGTGTAGATCACAACCTCACTGAACATCAGCATTCTTTCCTTGTAAAATGGAAACCAAAATGTCTATTTCACAGGGCTGTTGAGAGGACTAGGTCAGATAATATATGAAGACCCTCTAGGAGAGATCCTGACACACAGTGGGTATTCAGAATATAAATGTTTTTCTCCCCCACTTTTCCTTATATGGACCAGTAGACATGGATCCATGATATTTTTTACAACCCCCTGCCAAGCCTTCCATAATTACTTTGAGCTCATGGGGAGACACTGAATTGAAACCAGACTGACTTCTTTAGTAGGCAAGGGTCTGGGTGAACTGCTACAGCTGCAGTTGCTGAAGGACTTATTTTGAGAGGCAAAGGGGAACCTTGAGACTAAAAGGCAGAGCAGGGGAAGGTCCCATTGGGTGCCTATGCAGAGTACTGAGTAACTAGAAAGAAGGCTTGGGGATCCCATTAACAAGATTGATTGCAAATATTCTGCAAACTAAGTACTGGGCAAAAAAAAAAAAAAAAAGAATAAAACATACTCTGCATGAATGCAACAGTCACAGCCCTGTGGAATGTGCTGTAACTGTGAGGCAAACTCTTGAAGATAGAAGTATCCTAGAATTGAATACTCCAGAGAACAAAATATTAATACTATAAGAGGGTATTTCAGTCATCTACTGCTCAATAACAAACTACCCCAAACTTAGAGATGAAAAACACTATTGTGTTACTACATTCACTGATTCTGTGAGTCGGGAATTCAGAGAGGGCACATCAGGGATGGTATGAGGTCTGGGGCCCTGGCTGGGATGGTCAGAGTGACTCAGAAGAATGAAACATCTTCATTCATACGTTTGGCACCTGGTCTGAGCTCAGCGGCCCCGCAGCACCTACATGCGATCTTTCCATGTGACTTGAGCTTCTCACACTGCGAGTTTCAAGAGGGAACAAACTGAGAGTCAACATTCCAAAAGAACCAGGCAGAGTCACATGGTTATCTGCCCTAACAGATAACAGGGAGTGGCCCATTAAGAAGATGACAAGTCCAGTGTGTCTGGCCTTTATTTATGGCTGCTGAAGTGTTGGAACAAGAGTCTAGGAAGTGTGGCCTAACAAGGCCAGACCAAGAGCAACTTTACAAGTCTTAGTGGGAGTCTGTACATTGTTTTGAAGTTAATTAGACAATTGTCAATGGAGAATTTTGAATTTGACAGTATGAAGGAAACACTCTGATGGAAGCATAAAGGAAGGTTGTTTGAAGAAAGTGGGACTGGATAAAGAAAAACCATTTAAGATACCACTGCAAAGAGAGGAGGATGGCATTAAGGCCCTGACAGCGAGAGTTGATAGGGATGGCTTCAAGAATCACTGGAAATAGAATTCATAGGACACAGTGACTTCTGAAATGTGGTGCCAGGGAGTGGAAGGAGCTAGGATGTTCTCCCCGGCTTCTGTTTTAGGTGCTATGTAGATAGTAATGCTATTTAGAGACAATAGGAATATCAGAAACGGAACTGTTTTGCAAAATGGGGAGTTTAGTCTTGGATACTTTGAGTTTGAAGCACTTATTGGGTCACTTGGTAGAAGATGTACAATGACAGATTTATGAATCAGAGCTTATGAAAGATCTGGCCTATAAAAATAGAATTGAGACCCATCAGCATATTGTTGATGGTTGATACCATGAAATTCAATCAAATTGTCAAGGAAGAACAAAAGAGGAGAATAGAAGAATAGAAGAAGCACATCTCCAACATTTTTTCAATGGAAAAAGAAAAAGATGGTTCTAGAAAACACTGAGAATTGCTTCAAACTGTGGGACAAGAATAAGAAGAGACTGACGTAACACAAGTCAAAAGAAAAGACAAATTCAAGAAAGAAAACAAGACCAGTGGCATCAATGCTACAGAGAAGTCAAGTAGCATCCTTTGAATAAAGCATCCTTTATTCAATAAGCATCCTTTGAAGGTGTCAAGGCCACATCTACAGCTGAAAGAGTTAGTCTCTAATGAAGGAAGTGAATAAAGTCTGTCTGACTTCATACAGACCTGTGATGAGTGCAAATTACCAGAACAGAGACTCAGAAACAGGGCAAGAAAGACATCCAGTGACACAAGTTGTTGGCAAGGATAAAGAGAGTCTCAGAGGTCAGGTGTGAGCTTATTTTTCAAACATATGCTCAAGGTTGGGATGAATGAAGAGAAAAGGTGAATTGATGCCAAGGCTCAGAATGGTTTAAATATCTTTTTTTTTTTTTCTCTCTCCTGGAAATGACAAC
This sequence comes from Neotragus pygmaeus, assembly GCA_006410875.1. Taxonomy (NCBI): domain Eukaryota; kingdom Metazoa; phylum Chordata; class Mammalia; order Artiodactyla; family Bovidae; genus Neotragus; species Neotragus pygmaeus. Next base: position 1,567,471 of record SJYV01004530.1, on the reverse strand, counting down.
AGGCCCAAACCTATAGGAGAGGGGAAAATGGCAAGCTTTTGGGAAGCCATCATTTTTACTTAAATTACTTCTTTGCATCTGAATTAGGGCAGTTTGGACTGAAAGTACCATAAACCCAAATCAAACTAGCTAGAGTAAAAGATAAAAAATATTAAAAAAATATTGGTACTGAACAACAGATCATAGGAAACTCTGGTGAACAGTAGAGAGAGCATCAGGGGAGCTGAAACTGGGGAGTCAGACTCTGCCAGGATCCTTCTCAATTGCCACTCCAAGTAGACTTCACTCCATGGGCATACAGTATTCTCTCATTAGCAGCACTCAAGTTTGATATCTTGTGAGTTTCAATACTAGAGAGGACCAGTTTTCAAAACACCCCAGGGACAGACTGATTGGGTCTGGTGTCTACCTGTGGATGAATCAAGAGTGACTAAGAATCACATTTCTGGAATGTACAAAGTGGGAAGGAGAGAGCTGGGGAAGGAGCTGGGTTGACATACTGGGCCCAGTCTGCATCTTCGACTTCAAAGAGGATTTGTTTTTCTGAGGAGGCCTCAGCTTCCATTTGATCTAGAGGCTTATTAATAGGGTGACCAGATGTCCTAGTTTGTCTGGCCAGTCCTTCTTACACCTGTTGTCTTGATGAAATTATTAATAGCATCCTTTTCACTTTCAAAAATGTCTTGCCATGGAAGATAGATTAGGTAGTCACTTTACTTATTGGTATTGTGACTCTGAACTGGCCAAAGTACTAGAGAAAACAGTCTTTAAAGAGTGTTTAAAATTATAGACTGTGATCTCTTTTAAGACAGGTTTTTTTTTGGGGGGGGGTTTGTTTTGTTTTATGGGACACCTCAATAATTAGGACATAATATTGGCAATCAGTAAATATTGAATCAGGGAACAAATACCATGAAAAGCTTTCTACCCTCCAATATTTGTACAGTCCCATTTGACACATTTTTCCAGTTCTATGTAACATTATGTATAATAGAGCATATTAGGCTAATAGTGTCCTAGAATCTCAGAACTAAAGGAAATTTAAAGACTATTTAGTCCAACCCCTTTCCACTTAGGTGGTAAACTCTGAGCTCAGCACTTGTATCTGCCTTGTTTAGTGGAGGCTGGATGCCCTGAAGCTGGCAAATAGGAGACAGTCAATAGACATTTGATTCTGTTTACAACATTTGCTTTCCTTCAATCATACTTTCATCATGAGGACCTCTGATGGTGCTGGAGCACCGCTGACACTGGAGACTCCTCATGCTCGAGGAGTCTGGTCTCTGAGCCACTTCTGCATTTAGAAAATACCCCCCACTTTTTTTTAACAGTAAGCCAACATCTGACTCCCTAAAGTTTTCATCTGTGTCCCTGGTTCTCAGTTCTTGAGACCAGCTCTGTTTCTACAATACAATCTTGAGTCTGCCTTCTCTACATTAAAACTCAGAAGTTCCCTTTTCATATCTGATCTGGTTTCCAGATCCTTCACCACCCTAATTGCTCTCTGCTGGACAAATTCAGTTTGCCCAAGAATCTCTAAGGCAGAGTTCAAGGATGTGTTCTCACCATGATTTTAAAAGGTGATAATCTTACTTTCCTTCTTCAAAAAAATTATGTTTCTCTTAATATCAGGCTATGATTGTTCAGACTTTTTTTGCTGATGTCACACTACTGACTCACTTGTAGTTTCTTATTAATTATTTTTAATTAGGTGCAGCTTCAGTATTTGAAATCTGAATGGAAAAAGAAGCATCAGTTGTTTTTTTTTTAAACACATATTTCTGTGGAGTCTCTTCCATAATTTAAGCAATTGGTTTATTAAATTGTTTTACAGCCTTTCATTTATTTCTGTTAAATGTCATAGTGTTGAAAGTGACATGCCTTGTAAGACTCTGTAGTGTTTCGGGGATGATAACTTTGATATCCAGGATTTTTACTCTCCGATCTTGCTCTTGTCCTCTTTGCCTGTGAGTGGAGAACACAAGAGAAGGTGGCAGTCACTAGACCTGTGCCTGGGTCTCCTAAAGAACAGTTTCATAGATCTAGAAGCCTGCAAGGTGACTAAGACGTTATAAGGATGCATATCCCACCAGAAGGCAAGAATTTTGAGAAAACGGAGATTTCCACATTGAATGAACTGCCTTCTAAGCTATTTCCTGGTTTCTGGTAGGTTTAGACAGACAGGAAAACCATCTGTCCAGGATGTTTTACTGGGAATTTCTGCACTGAGTAGGACTTCAGACCAGATTATCTAGGAAGATATTTCCAGCTCAGATTCCATGGACTGTACATATTTACTATTAATACACAACATTATACTTTTTTAATCCCATGGCTGAAGAACATTACATTTTCATCCACTACAGACAGATATATTAAAATGTGGATTAGTTATAATCATCTATATTATAATGTTTGGAAGATACATTTCTGAAAAATTTAAACCACTCTGTGTTTCAGATACATATCAAGTAAAGATAAAATTTTAACTGAATAAGAGAAGTGAAGGCTGAGTGTTTATCTGTTGTTGAATACACATTGTCAACGACTGCTATCAAGGGTATATTTTATTTGTTGGTAAGTGTACAAACCATCATGCTTCTCGTGTTGTTAGCTGCTAAGTCATGTCTGACTCTTTCGTGACTCCATGGACTGCAGCATGCCAGGCTCCCCTGTTCTTCGCTATCTCCCAGAGTTTGCTTAGATTCTCATAGGATTTACTTATCTCTGTCTACACTCATCCATCAGTTCATCTAGCTGTCCATGTTGGTAAATGTAAATGATGACACTGCTATATATTAAACAGAATAGTGTAACCTTCTCAAATAGATAGTAATACTACAATGACCTAGATAATTGTAGCCCCAAACTGAAGTCTGAGAAATTGCTTTGAGGTTAGAAGGAAAAAGGAAAGAGCAGTATCAAAGCCCCACTAAGGGAAGTGCCAGATTCTAGCCTGTTATTTATTATGTGCTCTAATGCAAAACTTAGAATTTTTCTACATGAGGTTACATTTGATTAAATATAACTTTTGGAGTCCCCTAGATTATTAGGGTGGTCCAGCTGTCTTTGAGATACTCAAATGGATTTCTATGTTATCATTTCGAGAAAGGCATTCAAGAAATTTCAGACAGGTGATAGATGAAGCAAGAGTAAGTAATATCTGAATGGAGACAAAGCACAAAAGACTTTTTTCAAATCTTCTCACTGGAGAGATAGATCTCAAAAGCATTATGATTTAGATATTTTTTCTTATTAAAAAAAATTAGTATATATCCTTCCTCTCTAGAGAATGCTGAACTTGAAAGCCAATGGCTGTTTTGTTTAATTTTGGATTAACTAATTCTCCATGCTGTCATCTTTTGCTAACTGTAGAGTTCTATTTTACACAATTTGAAGCATCTCTAATCCAGCTTTGAAATCTAATTTGTGCCGTTTTCTGCTTTCCCCCATGTGGTCTTATTAGATCATTGCAGTCTGACATTGAGAAATGGAGTCAGTCCGCTGGAGCCTCTTCTTTTCTCACAGGAACCTCAGATGACCTTCACACTGTGAGGATGATGGAGAAGAATTTTAGTAGAACTCTCATACTTCTCTGTGGAAAAGTTTACTTACATTACGATGATGATCAAGCATTTACTCATATTTCACTTTTCTTAGGAAATATTTCCTTTGTATGATAGACCATGAAAATTCAATAATTCATCCTAGAATAATTTGGAGTTTCCTCTCTGTTAATATTTTGCTTCCTGAGGGCACAAATAATTAGTAAGCTAAAGCTTTCAGAAAAAGAGTATCTTTTCCTTACAATAATTTTGAAGTACAGCAGCAGGTTAAACAAACTTCTTGCTGATACTCTGTATTATGATTGTGCTTATGAGGTTTGTGGGTTCTGGTTGGAATTAAAAGTACAATAAATATGATGTGTTTAATATGTTAGCAGCCATGCAAGCTAGTAGCTACAAGTGACTGATTTCTTTATATCCTAAAACACAATAGTATATGAGTACAGCATAATTACAATTCTCTCACTATATGGTCTCTGTCTCCAGGGACCATTTCAGCTTTTCTCACAGTCCATGATAACAAAATAGGAGTATTGAGCAGTATTTCCTCTGGGCTTGGATGCAATATTTTGTAAACTGATTTTCATCTACATACACATTAAGGCTAAATCAGGGATTTAGAGGAATTGAAACTCCACTTGAATACTTAAGTAGAACATAAGGAATGAGGACTAATATGTCTATAGTATTTGCTCTGGAAAGTCCTGGGGATATGATTTAACCTTGGCAGCAGATAGGATTTAACCGTGGCAGTGACATCTGCTGAGAGCATGGTTTATTTGGAAGTGACAGGCTACAGGAGTTCAGCCTTATGTAGTTCCTTAAAGAAAGTCTATTTTCTTTAATAGAAAGTAGGGGAAAAAAGGAAACAGGGACAGACTATTTTCTTGGGTTCCAAAATCACTGTGGATTGTGACTGCAGTCATGAAATTAAAAGACACTTGCTCCTTGTAAGAAAAGCCATGGCAAACCTAGACAGTTAACAAAGGTCCATATAGTCAAGGTTATGGTTTTTCCAGTAGTCATGTACAGATGTAAGAGTTGGACCGTAAAGAAGGCTGAGCACCAAAGAATGATGTTTTTGAACTATGGTGTTGGAGAACACTCTTGAGTGTCCTAGTCAATCCTAAAGGAAATCAACCCTGAATATTCATTGGAAGGAGTGGTGCTGAAGCTGAAGCTCCAATACTTTGGCCACCTGATGTGAAAAGCTGACTCTTTGGAAAAGACTGTGATGCTGGGAAAGATTGAGGGCAGGAGGAGAAGGAGGTGATAGAGAATGAGATGGTTGGAAGGCATCACTGACTCAATGGATATGAGTCTGAGCAAACTCTGGAAGATAGTGAAGGACATGGAGACCGGCATGCTGCAGTCCATGAGGTTGCAAAGAGTTGGATACGACTGAGCATCTGAACAACATGGATATGAGCTCCCAAAGAGTATGCACCATGAATGTTTAACTTATTGGAGAGGGTGAGTCTTTTCTACCTAGTTGCAAATTAGTAAAGTGCCACAAAACAGACCATCTTGGCCTTTATGTCACCTAGTTCTTCTCTGGCTAAAATTTCTGTAGAGTATTGAGAAATTACTCCTCTGCAGTTAGGAACTGGCCTCTGTTTAGTCTAATGTAGCCCCCACAGTGCATAAATTGGATTGGCCAAAAAGTTTGTAGTGTTACAGAAAACTGCTCAAAAAAGTTTTTGGTCAACTCAAAATAATGTCCCTCTGCTCTGTGAGATTAGGTTCCCCCAAACTGCCCAAATGTAGTCCTTGGCCTGCCCTTCTTTTTTTTTAACTTTTTATTTTGTATTGGGGTATAGCCTATTAGGGCTTCCCTGGGCTGGTAAATAATCCACCTTCAATGTAGCAGAATCCAGTTTGGGTTGGGAAGCTCCCGTGGAGGAGGGCATGGCAACCCATTCCAGTATTCTTGCCTGGAGAATACCCATGGACAGAGGAGCCTGGAGGGCTTCAGCCCATGGTGTTGCAAAGAGTCAGACACAGCTGAGCAACTAAGAACAGCACATAGCGGATTAACAATGTTACGATAGTCTCAGGTGAACAGCAAAGGAACTCAGCCATACATATACATGATTCCATTTGCCCTCAAACTCCCCTCACGTCCAGACTGCGCATAACGTTGAGAATATTTCCCTTGCTATACAATAGATCCTTGTTGGTTATCTAGTGTAAATATAGCAGTGTGTATGTGTCCATACCAAACTCCCTAAGTACCCCTTCCTCCACGGTAACCATAATTTATTCTCTAAGTCTGCGAATTTATTTGTTTTGTAAATAAGCTCGTCTGTATCATTTCTGTTTAGATTCTGTATATAAGGGATGTCATATGATAATTCTCTTTACCTATCTCCCATCACTCTCTTTCCCTTCATTCTCATCCCTTGTCCTGTATCATTTGAACAGTGCCCAACCTCAGGGATTTGGCTTCCTGGAGGATATGTTTATTCTTCCAGTGGGACAGGTATATTATAGCAGCCTGCCACTAGTTTTTAATCTTGCACTATTCCTAGCAAATGTGTTTGAGCACTAATCTTTTAATACATGTACAGTTATTTGTAAATTATGTGAACTAGATGATGCTGTGAAAGTGCTGCACTCAATATGCCAGCACATTTGGAAAACTCAGCAGTGGCCACAGGACTGGAAAAGGTCAGTTTTCATTCCAATTCCAAAGAAAGGCAATGCCAAAGAATGCTCAAACTACCACACAATTGCACTCATCTCACACGCTAGTAAAGTAATGCTCAAAATTCTCCAAGCCAGGCTTCAGCAATACATGAACCGTGAACTCCCTGATGTTCAAGCTGGTTTTAGAAAAGGCAGAGGAACCAGAGATCAAGTTGCCAACATCTGCTGGATCATGGAAAAAGCAAGAGAGGTCCAGAAAAACATCTATTTCTGCTTTATTGACTATGCCAAAGCCTTTGACTGTGTGGATCACAAGAAACTGTGGAAAATTCTGAAAGAGATGGGAATACCAGACCACC
>SJYV01004530.1:1533738-1547279 GCA_006410875.1 Neotragus pygmaeus | reverse complement strand
CAACTGAACTGAACTGAACTGTTAATGAGACTGTACTTGAAGACAGGGCCTTTAAGGAGGTGTTGAGGTCAGAAGGCCCTGGTTCCATGGAACTGGCGTTCTTATGAGAAGAAAGAGAGACTCCAGAGACCTCTTTCTCTCTGTTCCCATTGAGATGAGGCCGTTGAGCACATGGTGTGAAGGCCGCTGCCCACCAGTCAACAGGAGAGGTCGCTTGAGAAATGGAACTTGGTGGCACCTTGATTTTTAACTCCTAGCCTTCAGAACTGTGGGAAAATACATGTCTATTGTGTAAGCCCCTCAGTCTGTGGTATTCTGCTATGGTGTCTGAGTTGACGAACAACTACTATTTAGCCAAAATTTCACGTTTTGAGGGCAGCAGGACATCATGGAAAAGTCTTTTCTTCACACATCCCACTAACTTCAGTTCAATAAAGAGCTGTTAATGTTTATTCATGCCACATGCCTGTATATTGATGTGTGCATATGTTTTCATGTGTGTTTCTGAGTCCAGAAACAGTCACATACAAACTCAAATATGCTTGTTTCTACAACAGTAGTTAATGTTAATTGAGTACTTACTATATATGATAAATTCTGCTAAGTACTTCATATTATGTCCTAATCCTGACAATAAGCCTCTGAGGAATATGTTCTTATTTGCTTTATCTAATTGAGAAAGCCAACATGTAAAGAGGTCAAGTAACATGCCCATAGAACTCAAGCCGCTTGTTTCCAAAGCTCATGTTCTTAACCACCTCATCGCAGTGTTTCCCATTTTTCTTTCTAGTAGCCCTTGTTCCTGTATATACTGCAGAGTCCCAGAGTCGGATGAAAGTCAGAGAGGGTTTTCAAAGGTACATAAAACACAAAATACCATACAGATAGGGATGAAAGGAAAATAAGAGTAAGAATGGAATTTGGATCTAGAAATGAAGAGAATGTACATGTGTGTTTACCTTGAAGTTTTCTGGCAGCCAACAAGAAAATGGAAAGCTAGTCACTGTCACAATATACTGTGTCCTTAAGTTAAACATGTACCAATTGCTTAGCAGAAACACAGGTTCTCTTGTAATTAAATCCAGGTAAGCATTTCTCCTAAATGTGCCTGATACAATGAACAAAGTAATTGATTCCCTAGAGCAGAGAAAATGATGAGTTCCCTGGAAATGTAACAAAAACATGTGTGTGTGTATACACACATATGTACACACACACATAGCCGCATCCTCATAGTTGCTCATGTTGCCAGTTCTTCCATTTTTCACCTGGTAACTCTGGGTCAAAAATTAGCAAAAGTCGATGACAACCACCAGGTCATTGTGAGAGTCCAAAGATGCACTGATGGTATGACACAACTATGGCACCAGTGGAGGAACCAGGATTTAGAGGATGTTTTCCAAGCAGGATGTGGTGACACAAGAGTGGGTTATGAAACCAAGCTGGTGGACCTTGCCAGCAGTCTAAACACCTAAGTAGGAGAAAATAGAAAATTTCAGAGCATATTGCAAATGCAAAATAAGTTTTGTTTTATGAGATGTTTCAGTACATTTGTATTTGTATATACACATATATATATACTTATAACTAAAAGAATGTCTTTTGTTCTGCCAAAAGGTAGCCTTGTCTGGTTGCATTTATAAAAACAGATATTGTTCTCCATGTTCAGATTCAGCCATTTTAGTTATAAGATGGATAAAAATGGGTTCCTATAGCATGATCAGATCCAGTAAATATGCTTGTATGCTATGGAAATGTGAGTCTAGGGAAGTTTCTCTGGCAATTGCTGAAGAAGGGACTCTGGATCAAAGAGAAGTTGATTTTTGAATTGGATATGGGTGAGAAGGCTAGCAACCCAGGCTATTCGGCTGGGACAGGAAATGGCACAAAGATGACAGCAATCCTCTGCAGTTAGTCACCATGACGACTTCTCTTAAATGTGTGCAACATAAAGTCCTAGCTCTTCAGGGTAGAAAAAAATGTGCTTTTTGAGAACATGAGTATATTGCTTTGTTCATTTAGCATGCATCCTCTCATAAGGCATTCACACACTTTGCATCAGACTTCAGTAGTGAAAAATGATATCATATGTACTTAATAACAGACAGCTTTATTATTTTAAAAAGTTAATGCTTGTATTAAGATGTTTGTCAATAAAAAACCAACTGGCAGTTTCACTTCACATATTTGATCATTTGTCTTCATTTTCAGGGTCCCTCATGAGTTTTCAGAAGAGTTCTATCTGGGATATTGAAAGCAACTCTCATTTACCAGGGGTCATAATTCACAGGGTTAATTAACACCAACAGAGAGACAATTCTCAAATGTACATCACAAGTCTACACCTTTATTCTGAGTCATAAGACTTATGCATTTATTTGTCTACTTAAGTATGTTAAAGACAACTCAAAATGAGCATACCTTATATCAATATCATGAGCATTATCCTAGAAATCTTCAAATGCTGTAGCACCTAGCATGATCAAAATTCAAAAACCAAGTCATGACTTTTGATATCTCAACTCCCTCCCTCCCTCTTTCCATGTTGAATCCATCACTAGGTTCTATTGATTCAAACGTCTCTTTAATCCTCTGTTTTCATTTTTACCAATACCATAGTCCAAGCCACCATCACTTCCTTGAATCACTAGTCATCGCCTAACCGATCTATCCATATGTACTCTCGTTCCTTTACAATCTATTTCCCCAACCAAAGCCACAGTTATATTTTTGAAATTCAAATTTAGTTATGACTTTTCTCCCACCTTCCTCCTCCAATGCTTAAAATATTTCAATGATTTTCTGAGATACTTAGGATAAAAATGGAACTCTTTAACATGGTTGATCCATTGGAAGACATACTCAAAGTGTTTAGCTGAAAATAATTTCTTGAAGAAACTATTGCATCAGTAGGAGAAGATTTAAGGGGATCAACCAGCAATGGCGGGGCAGCCAATGACAATGACTACGGAAGGAGCTGGATCTGTGAGAAGGATGTATAATCAAGCAGCCCATGACCACTGCAGCATCATGTATACCTGGAAGGGCCAGGAAGAGATGTCCTGACTCCTCCCCTCTCTCACATTCTAATCTGCTGCTGGTACTTCTCACTGACTACACAAAACTGGAAGCCAGAGGGCAGAGGAGCCCAGGTGATGCAGTCACAGGGGTGAGCCTTTCAAACAGAAGAGGAAAGAGAATAGCAAAGTATTGATCTGGGTACAACTGTAGGACAAGTTGTCTCCTGGGCAACACTAGGAAAGTAGAGCTAGCCAAAGTCATTTGAATTGATTTTAGAAAGAAAATTTAAGCACTATTTGGGGAGCTGTCATTGTCCCTCACCTAGTTCTTTACAGACTTATTAAGCTGCTTTAGAGGACCTAGAAATGATTGGCCTTAGAACCCTAGCGTGTGGGCTTTGGTAAAAGAAACAGGAGGGAGAGATAATCATTTTGCATGGTAATCTATAGCTTTCAGGCTGCTTGCAGAATAAGATGCCTTGTTAACCAGTTAAATGGCAAGAAGCTCTGTTTAGCAGTCTCCACCCTCCTGTCTAGATTTCCCCACTTACCTGATCTGCTGGTCTAACAGCAGACTAACACATTCAGAAGCATGAACCTACACCTCAGTCTTTACTTTGTTGACCAGAAGCCAGGGCTAGTTCTTTTTGAAACAACTTTGCAAGGTAACTGCCTTGCAGCTTTGTTTTATGTACCTCTTGAAATCCTTTAATCTGACACATTTTACAGAAATCCATTCATCACACATTTCTGAGCACTTGCTGTGTCCCATGCTCTGCAATGGATGCTGGCTGGTATGAGGTTGGACAACCCCAACTCCTTGACTTCCTGTTTTATGTGAAATTTGAAATAAATGTTAACATTTATCATTATTCAATTGGAAAGGGTCACATTTATTTTTTGCTTGTTTTCTTAGGCTGTTTTTATCTACAGTAATAAAATCAGCCTGTCTGCAGCTAGCATCTGTGAAAAGTAACAACACAGGCAGCTGGCATGACTGTGACCAGTTTCCAGGGCAAACTTGTGGTTTGGGAGGCATCTGTGTTTTATGTGGGCTGGAAATAAGCTGTTTATTTCCCATCTCTAGAGGCGGGCAGGCAGTGGTAACAACAGAAGTAACTGACTCTAGGAATCTTGACTACTCATTAAATCGCTTTCAGAGTGTTGAATGCATTTTAGTCAGTGGGGGTATGTCTTAGCCAGACCATCTCCTGTTGGGCTGTGCCTCTTATTTCCTTTATACCTTCCCACTTTTCACACAATTGAATCAGAACAAGTATTTCTTCATGCACCCCTCATAGTTTTCCTCATCCTCATGTTTGATACCATGGAAATAAGTTTGAATAGTATGTCCCCTAATAGACTATTACATTACACGTTTTCAAACACAATGTTCCACACACTGTAATAAGTGATAGATGGTATCAAGCAGAGATTTAAAAACATGAAACCAAGTCAATTGGAATAGGGGTGGGACAAGTGCCTTATGGACCACTAGCTTCCTTTTGTTCAGGGAAGAGTCAGTCACTGTCTTTAGCTGCAAAGGACAGACTTCAAAAACACACATAACTAGACAAGAGCAATAAAGAAGGCACTGGCACCCCACTCCAGTACTCTTGCCTGGAAAAATTCCAGGGACAGAGGAGCCTGGTGGGCTGCAGTCCATGGGGTCACGAAGAGTCGGACACGACTGAGCGACTTCACTTTCACTTTTCACTTTCATGCGTTGGAGAAGGAAATGGCAACCCACTCCAGTGTTCTTGCCTGGAGAATCCCAGGGACACGGGGGAGCCTGGTGGGCTGCCATCTATGGGGTTGCAGAGTCGGACACGACTGAAGTGACTTAGCAGCAGTGGCAGACAAGAGCAAGACAATAAAAACAAAACTTTCAGAATTCTGGGCACAGAGGTTCACATTTCACAAAGAGATGGAGACTTCATCTTTGTGGAAGGTCATCTCTGTGGGTTTCTGTTAGATATGTTCATGGAGAGTCAGACTCTGAAGGGGAAAAGTTTGAGTTCCAAGAGGCCAAAAGGTAAGAAGAGATTATCATGCAATATTATTTTAATGAAGGACGAAAGTGGTATCTTTGCAGATTGTTTACTTAACTCGGAGGCAGAGAGGAAATACAGCATCACTGTGAAGAGCCCCAGCATTTGCAACCAGCCTAGTTAGTCAGTCACTCAATCATGTCTGACTTTTTGTGAATCCATGGGTTGTAGCCTACCAGGCTTCTGTGTCCATGGGATTTCCCAAGCAAGAATACTGGAGTGTGTAGTCATTGCCTTCTCCAGGGGATCTTCCTGACCCAGGGATTGAACCCTGGTCTCCTGCATTACAGGCAGATTCTTTACCTTTGAGCCACCAGAGAAGCCCCTGCCTGGACTCAAATCCTAGCTCTACTCCCTACTAAATGCTGTGACTTTAACAATTTTTTAAAAAAACTTTCTCTGTGCCTCAGTTTTTTATCTGTAAATTTTCACTAATAAGACTAGTATATGACTCAGAGTTGTAGCAAGAATGTAAGAAAAATCACAGAGAGCCTGGCTCACAGGAAGCTCTCTAACTATCGGTTCATTTGTTATTGTGTGGAGCTGGATCTTTTCTCCATCTGGATTTGGACTGCTCTTCAAATGGATTACAAATTATTTCTTTCCCCTGGGAAAAGTTTTGTTTTTCTTTGGGCAATGGCTAACACAATGCTGTGAGCAAAGACCATGCAACCCCACTGGTGGGCAGAGTTGAACTGTTATATGAGCTGTGTACCTAATAAGGAGAGAAGAAATCAGCAGCCCAGAGTTAGTGAATGGCCAAGTACAAGAACAAAAGCCAAATTTGTAGAACACAGAAGCATTCCCTGGAGACTGCCCCCAAATCACTGGAAAGAAGATCAGGTGAAAGCTGGGACTCCCTATGATTAAGCAGGTGGGGATGGGGCCTTTTTGATTTAGACCTTATCCATCCATCTGAGGTAATTTTAGGAGGCCTGGTAGAGTCAAAGCTGACATCCTAGCAACACGTAGATGAGGCAGCAACCTCACCTTGCTCCAGATCCTCTGTGGAGGAAAATATGTCACTGGGGCTCTGACGGAAAGGCATGCTTTGATCTTTGCTTCGAGTACACAAGAAGGAATGTTCCATAGCATGATTGCCATCTTTCCTCTGCTTCTAAGAAGGAGACAGAAGTAAGTCAAGCCAGAAATAAAACTGTGCTCTTTATTTCTGTCATTGGAGATTAGGCAGATGACTAATCATCACTCTTCCTCTGTTTCCAAGCTAAATAAAAAGCTTTTGAAATTACCAAGGAGATTGTTGGGGTACTGTACTGAGGTAATGTTGTACTATATATCTAGACTTTGCCACTCAGCCCAGGAATGATGAGCTGGTCCAGTGTGTGGAAACATATTTGGGAACTCTTGAGGCCAAATAGATTCTCAGCATATCACCTAGTTCTTTAGGTTGAAAATCTAGATCACATCATTTTATTTGACAAGGATTCCATGTCTCTAAAGGTACATTATGCTTGTAACTTTTTTCACTTTCCCCCGATTAAGTGTGGTTAATGGACTGGTATTTGGCTCAAAAGAAAGAGAAAAAAAATATTTCTGGAGCCTTTAAAAACAACCCTTAAAAGTTCTGCCATCTGTTTCTGAATCACTCAGAAAACCAAGTGAAGAAATGCAAACTTTTCTTATAAAACTGAAAATATAGCAAGAGCTGTACTTTCAGAGGTGGTATAACCTGTTTCAGCACATGGATGTCTCCAACAGTTTACAGAATGCTGGACTGCCTATCTCAGCTCTGACTGTGATTCCTAAGTTAACAGTGAACTCGTGAGATTATTCGGTGCCATTTTGTCATTTGTACTTTGATGAGTTCCATCCTCATAGAGGTGCCTTGGGGGAATTAAGGAACATGCTGACATTGCTAGACAAAGAACTGTGGGCAGGTGGAAAGTGTTGTCAAAGAACATAATCTGTAATCTTCTGTTTGCTTCATTTGGTGTCTGCTTGCAATGTTTACTTTCTTTCCCCATTATCTAAGATGGTTTCTATTTTAGTAGTGATTCAACATTAAAAGGTGCAAAATCCCTTTAAGGCCCAAACAGAAAATAGTATCTTGCTTTAAGTAACCTTACTTTCTGAATTTCCTCACTAGCTGCCTTATGTAGGACAAGATACTCCTTTTGATGGTTTCTAGGCATGCTCTCTTTATGTGTGAGATTTAGCAAATGATACTTGATAAATCCTTTCCCATAACTTCTAACTATTAAACTGTCCCCTCTGAGTCATGTTTTTGTTGTTGTTTTTAACTTCACTTTGGGATTTTTAGATTTATGTTCAATACCTTTGAAAAATGAAGATTTTCACAATTTAAAAATAAAGCCTGCTTCACACAGAGGGTAAAACTTAAGTACCACAGGGATGGCATTAGAGGACTGAGGCATAAATGAGTTGGGAATGGATCTGGATAAAGTTTGCAGCATAATAGACAGGAAGAACATGGCCTGTGCTTCACTGTATCCTTCAGACTTGCCTAGTTGCAAGTGACAAAAATCAACTCTGACTAGCTTGAGAAAAAGGAACAAGAGGGAATTCATTGGAAGGAAACTGAAGAACCACAAAAATATAAAGAAATAGTAAAAGACAGAAATCAGGAGAAAAATATATGAAGGCACCTTCCGATCTTGATATTCAAACCCACAGACTTTTCTCTCAAGGAGCTCTTGAATATGCCCAAGCTCCACGGACACCAAATTCCCGGATCTGAGTATCCCATGACTCCATCTTGGTCAACTGTCTAGTCCTACAGCAATTATGGCAGAATCTTAGAACTCAGACTCATTCTTCAAATCCCACCTACAGATGTGACCATGCTCTAGTTCGGTTGGGTCTTCAGATGTCAAGATAAAAGCATTAGATGTGCAAGAGATTTACTGGGGGAAACACCTGTCAAGGATAAAAGAGGAGGGACAGAGGATGCCATTCACACAGATCTAATCCTCCCGAGGAAGAGAAGGAAGAAAACAAGGTTGGACTGGCAGAATCTAAGACTGCAACATTAAGAAAGCTTTGGTCAAGCCCATGGGAGTCCTTGAGCCAAAGTCAAGAATCAGAAAATCCTTGCAACCTTGCAAGAAGAGGTTTGCCTTACTATCCCTTTCATAGTCAGAAACTGGCTGAGAGCAGCCCGCGGGAAAGGTGACCTTGGGCATGAATGTTATGATGGGCTCAGAGTGCAGCAGCTTGGGCCACCATCCATCAGTGACATTCTCAATAGCAGGAGACCTGAGTAGTACGTTTCCATGACTGCCACAGAGCTGTTCCTCAATAAGAGAGAATCATAGAGGACGGAAAAGTCACCCAAGAGATGGCATTTAGAGATGAATTCTTGAGAATTGAGTGATGGCCCTCTTTAGGGCTCTCTTGGCACCAAACCACTGAGTCTGATCACACCCGGTAACTCCTGAGTTCCTACCATATCCATTCAGTTTTGCATTATCCTGTTTTGTCACATTTTATTTTAAGATCCTGCTGCTGCTGCTGCTGCTAAGTCGCTTCAGTCCGACTCTGTGCGACCCCATGGACGGCAGCCCACCAGGCTCCTCCGTCCATGGGATTTTCCAGGCAAGAGTACTGGAGTGGGGTGCCATTGCCTTCTCTATTTTAAGATCCTAGGCAAGTGAAATAGAGTTGAACCAGATGTCCCCAACAGTATCAAAGGAAAGTCATCCTTGGGTAACAAGACCTAAAGAGAATGCCTTAGGTTGTTTATGTAAATGCCCTTACTCACAGGTTTCTCCACTTTTTTGTCTGCCAGGAACCACAGCTCTAGAGGTGGCTTTGGCTGCTGCTTCAACAGGCAGATTGTGGCTTTAGTGGCAGAAACACTATCGCTTGCAGGGAGGAAAACAGGAGTTCTGAGCAGGAAGGATCAGGCAGGGGCCCGTTAAGGGAAAGAAGAGGCCCCCCTCTGGGCAATATTCCAAAGACAGTTCCCCCTCCCCTGCCAGCCACATTTTTTTCCTGACTTTCCCATCCACAAAAGTCTCGGGATTCATTGAAATTACAGTCTTGATTCTCCCTAGCTTGTCACTAAAAGAGCCAAACAAGCTGTATTTCTGCTGATTACACAGGCCCAAAGGGGACAGTCAGGCATCTGATTAGAAATCTCTCTAGAGGAAAACTTCTGACAGCATACAGACATTTCAGGACCCCTCTGGGTATACATCCCACCCGATCTATTCTGAAATGTTTTCCTTTGCAACTTCCAGTTTTTCTTTTGTGAACACGTTATAGTGAGAAGATTCAGTAAATGCTATTTAACGATTCTCCCTTAAAGCCTTATAAAAGCTTCTATTTCAGGTATCTGTAGGATCTTTTGGAAAGAAATAGAAATATAATTTTTATTTGACTCTATTATATATGATAAATGACATAAACTCCTGTAATAAATAACCCCCAAATCTCAGTGCTATGACTTTCAGTGAGAATGTTCCTATTTAGGCCGCTCTGCACCAGCTCTCACCCAAGCAGTGACTCAGCAACCCAGCTCTTTCCATCTTGTGGCTCCACTGCATTCAAGTTTCAAAGTCATGCTAGCATCGTCCAATAGGAGATAGAAGGAGGACCATGAGGATGAAGGATTACACGTGGGAAACTTTTCTCAGTGATACTGAAAAGTCATTTATATCCTTCCTGCATGTAATCTATTCACCGTAACTCTTCATATAAGCAACCAAACAGCCAGGGAGATTGGGATATGTTTTGGTGAATACTACAGTCTTTACCAGATATTCCCAGGTGGCAATAGTGGCAAAGAATTATCCAGCAATGTAGGAGACATAAGATGAAGTTTCGATTCCTGGGTCAGGAAGATCTCCTGGAGGAAGGCATGGCAACCCACTCTAGTATTCTTGCCTGGAGAATCCCTTGGACAGCAGAGCCTGGCAGGCTACAGCAAAGAGTTGGACATGACTGAAGAGACTTAGCACACACGCACAGTCTTCACCAGATTGACTAATAGAAGCCTGGAAATAAATTATTGCATTTCCTGGAAGCACAAGGCTTTCCTCCCCCACACCAAAGATAAATAGTCATTTTGTCTTTTACATGCATGTGTCAACTAGGAACAGAACTCATATTAATTCAAAAAAGAATTATTGAGCTCCTGTTATGTTACAGACACTATGCTGGGTAATACAGTTATAAAACAGATATGATATGCATCATCAAAGAGCTTATGGTCAGGGACAAGAGTGAAAGTGCAATGAACAATTAGAATGAACAAGGTGCTCTAACAAATCCAAGCTTCTACTCTGAATAATAACGAAATTTGACTAGGCTCAGAGGGGTCAGAGCAGAGTTGTAAGAAAAGGTGAAGCTTTAAATTAGTGTCAAAGAATAAAGAAGAGTAGAGAGCAGTTAAGGTAGAAATAATACTGTATGTGAAGAGAGAGAAGATGTAAAACTGCATTGTACATGAATGGGCTAAGTAACTTAGCCCATCGACTGAGGTGAAGCTAGTCAGATGAATGAATGTAGGGATGGTGCTAAGGGTAAAGGTAATGATCTGATCAGAAAGACCTTTTGGGACTGAGGCTGTGGCCATCAATATGTATGAAAACTCAATGAAATATTTTAAGCATGAAATAATATGGTTAAAATTTTTGCCATGATAAAATAATATATTAATCATCATATGGATTCTAACATTGTTGTCTTCAGTGTATGGAAAATGATGCTCTGATTAATCAGTTAAGACCTGTTTATCTGGCCACAGCCCTCTGATTTATAGACATGTAATTTTCCAATGTGGCTGCCACTTAAAAAATTCTGTTGTGATTCAGACTTGCCTTCAGCTTCAAGAATGACATAAAAATAACCCCCTTAGGCTGCTGTGTGCCAGGTTGGGATACCTCCCATTTATTAAGGCTGTTAAAATGTTTACTAAGAACCTGTTTTGTGCTAGGCCCTTGTCCGGTACTGAGTGAAAAGTGAAAATCACTCAGGTATATCCAACTCTTTGTGACCCCATGGACTGTAGCCTACCAGGCTCCTCTGTCCATGGGGATTCTTCTGACAAGAATTCTGGAGTGGGTAGGGGTTCCCTTCTCCAGGGGATCTTCCCAATCCAGAGATCGAACCCAGGTCTCCTGCATTGCTGGTGATTCTTCACCATCTGAGCCACCAGGGAAGCCACTCGGGTGGTGGGAGGCATTATAAAGAGAAATGGAATGGTAGGGAAAACTCAGGTTTTGAAGCTCAACTCCCATCATTTACAATGGTGGGGTTTGGGAGTGAGGGAATCGGGGGAGACTTTGGGAAATTCAGGCAACCTCTTTCTCTTAGGCAATCTTTCTCATCTGCAAAATGGAGAAAATATTATCTCCTTCAGAGTGTTGTTGTGAGGGTTCAGTGAGATAATATTTGTAAACCACTTAAGTCTGCTCAACAAATGGGGGCTGGGGTGGCACATGACATGGTCTCCTTGCCCATGCAGACACTGCTAATCAACCATGTAACAGTTCTCTGCTGAGCCAGACTCAGCTTGGGGTGATACTTGTATGAAATAATTTTATTAAAATATAGTAGCCCTGTGTGTGCAGTCATCAGAAAAGACAGGCTTTATGCAGGATGGGCATGAGCTCAGGCCCGTGGGATGTTGGTAGGGTTTATTTGAACTCCACATTTTGTGTCTGACTCTTTGTGGCTGGACTTCCATGAAAATTTACAGCATTTCTTTAATCTTGCTTGCACCATGGTTTGCTCTACACTAGCTTGTCATATGGAGAAGGCAATTGCACCTCATTCTAGTACTCTTGCCTGGAAAATCCATGGACGGAGGAGCCTGGTAGGCTGCAGTCCATGGGGTCGCTAAGAGTCGGACATGACTGAGCAACTTCACTTTCATGCATTGGAGAAGGAAATGGCAACCCACTCCAGTGTTCTTGCCTGGAGAATCCCAGGGACGGCGGAGCCTGGTGGGCTGCCGTCTATGTGGTCACACAGAGTTGGACACAACTGAAGCGACTTAGCAGCAGCAGCAGCAGCTTGTCATACAGAAGCTGCTAGTCATTCTCCATCTGGAGATAGTTAATAGAACTAATTAGGACTACAATAAGCAATAATTGAGGTATGATCCTAAGGTCTCTATTCATAGTGATTATAGAGATTGACTTTCTAGAGCAGCTATAGCACAAAAAGTTTCCCACAGGACACAATCCAGTAGCTGGCATTGGCTGTCTGGAGTGCTGTCCTGCCAGGGAGTCTGGAATTCTGGGTTCCATGAGACTTTGGCCATGATCAAATGGTGATGCTTGACATGAGCAAGAAGTAGAGTAAAAAGTGCAAAAGCTAGTCATTTGTCTGCAGGTGAGGTTAGAGACCATCGAACCATGCTCCTTATTATTTTTCTTATGAAGAAATTGAGATCCAGAGAAATTGTCTCTTGATAGAAGAAATTTCTAGAGATGGAATTGGATAAGAATCCCAAACCCCTAGTTCCAAGGATCTGGGTCAAGTCCTGTTTTCTTTTGCACGGTATCTTATTTCACAGCGTTACCAAGAGACCCTTCAGACATATTTCATGAGTAGGTTCTGCTTCTGATACTGTGTTTGCTTTTTTTGTTTTTAGTTTTTATTCCCCAGTGTTGTTAAGGCATAATTTACTTTTAAGAAAATTTACCCATTTAAAATGTACAGTTTGATGAGTTTGGCAAGTGTCTATAGTCATATAACCACCTTCACAGTCAAAACACGGAACATTTCTATCTCTCCAGAAAGTATCTGAGTTTCCCTTTGCAGTCAATTCTCTTCCCCGAATCTCGCCATCCTGGCAGTGTGCTTTCTGTGACTATAGTTTTGCCTTTTATAGAAGTTATATAAATGGAATCATATAGTATGTAGTCTGTTTTATTTGACTTCTTTCATATATCAGAGATTCACTCATTTTATTGCATGTCACTATTTTATTCTTTTCACAGCTGGGTGGTATTTCATACTATGTATACACCACAATCTGTTTACTTATTGATCAGTTGATGAAAATCTGGATTGTTTTCAGTTTTTGGCTATTATGAACACTGCTACTATAAACATGCAAACACAATTTATTGTGTGATAATAATTTTCAAGCATTTCGGGTAAATATTTAAGAATAGGACTGCTCAGTCATATATATGTTTAACTTTGTGAGAAACAGCTAAGGCTTTCCAAAGTGGCTGTACTATTTTGCATTCCTACCAGGAATGTAGGACAATTCTGATCGACTTGTATCACTGTCAAAACTTGATATTGTCTTCTAAATTTAAGCCATTGTGCTAGGTTGTCTAATAGTTTCTCATGGCAGTTTCAGTTTGTAATTACCCTGATGACTTGCAAACAAGTTGGCATAAAGCTCAACATTCAGAAAACGAAGATCATGGCATCCGATCCCATCACTTCATGGCAAATAGATGGGGAAACAGGGGAAACAGTGTCAGACTTTATTTTGGGGGGCTCCAAAATCACTGCAGATGGT
>SJYV01004530.1:1467085-1532415 GCA_006410875.1 Neotragus pygmaeus | reverse complement strand
TCTAGTCAAGGCTATGGTTTTTCCTGTGGTCATGTATGGATATGAGAGTTGGACTGTGAAGAAGGCTGAGCACTGAAGAATTGATGCTTTTGAACTGTGGTGTTGGAGAAGACTCTTGAGAGTCCCTTGGACTGCAAGGAGATCCAACCAGTCCATTCTGAAGGAGATCAACCCTGGGATCTCTTTGGAAGGAATGATGCTAAAGCTGAAACTGCAGTACTTTGGCCACCTCATGCGAAGAGTTGACTCATTGGAAAAGACTCTGATGCTGGGAGGGATTGGGGGCAGGAGGAGAAGGAGACGACCGAGGGTGAGATGGCTGGATGGCATCACGGACTCGATGGACATGAGTCTGAGTGAACTCCGGGAGATGGTGATGGACAGGGAGGCCTGGCGTGCTGCGATTCATGGGGTCACAAAGATTTGGACACGACTGAGTGACTGAACTGAACTGAACTGATGACTTGTGATGTTGAACATCTTTTCACTTGATATTTGACCATATGCATATTAAAGCACCCATTCAAATATTTTGCCCATTTAAAATTTTAATATATGCCTTCTTATTGAGTTGTAAGACATTCTTTGTATACTGGATACAAGCACTAGGATTTGCAGATCTTTTGTTCTGGTCTGTGACTTGCTTTCTAGTTACTTGAAATGTATTTTTTTTTAATTAACTTATAAAAGAATCCTGAAGTCCATTCTCATCTAGTTTTCTTCTCTTTTCATGCTATTCTGTTGCTAAGAAATCTGTGCTGCCTAAGTAATCCAATTTCACCAAAAATTTTGGCTTTTTTTTTTAGAAGTTTTATAACTTTAGTACTTATGCCCTATTCATGGAGTTAATTTTTGTGTTTGTTGTGAGGTAGGGGTTGATTTTCTTTCTATTTTGTGCATACAGACATCTGTTGGTTTCAGCACTATTACGTGAAATAACTATCATTTTGTCCATTTACCTTGCCATCTTTGTTTTTTAAAAAAAATCAATTGACTTTAGAAATACACATCTATTTCCGAGATTGCTCTTCTGTTCCATTGATGTTATGTTTACTCTTATGTCAACATCACACTGTATAGATGACAACAGCTTTACAATGAGTTTTGAAATCAGATGGTGTCATTCCTCTAGCCATTTACATCCTCAAAATTGTTTTACATATTCTAAGTCTATTGGTTTTCCATATTCTAGGTCTATTGGTTTCCCATATTCTAGGTCTATTGGTTTTCCACATAAAATTTCAAATCAGCGTGCCAATGTATCAAAATAAGCCTGATGGATTTTTCAATGGAATTGCAGTGAATCTATAGATAATTTGGGTAAGAATTAAAATCTTGATAATATTAAATCTTCTAATTCTTGAATATGGAATAGACTTTCATTAACTTAGATCTTCTTTAAAAATTACAGAACATTTTGAAGGAAATTAGTGTAAATGAGTGCTTATCTTTTGTGGAATTTAACCTAAATAGTTTAACTTTTGATATTCTTGAAAACAGGGCTTTATATTTCTCTTTGACTGTATTTTTTGGGGCTATTTGTTTTTTTAGAACTTCATTTTAATGTTCATACTAACACTTAAACTATACTTGTTTGCATTTTTTGGCTGTTTTATGGGCTACAATATACAGTAGATCTTGAACTTTTTACAGACCAATTTACAGCTAATCTTATACTACTTCATATAAAATACAGAACCTTTCAACTCATAGGTACATATCTTCTCTTTGTCCTCTATGCTGTACCTATATTCATCATCAAACAGCACAAGAAAATACTATAATTTTGGACTTTAAACCTTGTGTAGTAAAGAATTAATCTTGCTCAGAGAGGTCCGTCATTGCTCTTGGCTCCTGTGAGGTGATTCCCAAGTTCTTGGAATGTCCTGCCTGATACCCAGTGTCTGGCAGCTTTGAGCCACACCACTGTGATTCATGGTCGGACTTTTGGGTCACATGGCATCAGCTCAATCTCTGGAAGTGTTGGAAACTAAGGCCAGCCATGATCTACCATGTCTATGCAAGGGAACCCCAGGGCTTGAGTGAGCTTTCCCAGTTGGCAGAATTCCATGTGTGCTATCACATAGCATTTCTTGGAGGAGTTAGAACTTCCCATGACTCTACTGGGAAAGGAGAGCTGGAAGCTCTGTCCATGGAACTCTCCTGGATTCTGCCATGTGTCTCTTTTCTTGAGGATTTTAATCTGTATCCTTTTGCTGAAATAAACCATAACGATAAGTGTAATAGTTTTCGATGAGCTCTGTAAATCCTAATGAATTATGGAATCTGAGGGTCTTGGGGACCCTGAACTTCCAGTTGGTATCAGAATGAGAGTGGTCTTGTGGATTTCCCTTTAAATTCTTAAGCACGCATATGCTTTGTAGAGAAATTAAGGGAAGACAAAGCAAAAAATACAATCTTTGTATTTACACGGATATTTTAATTTGTGACACTTTTTTTAGATTTATACTTCTATTCAGAATTATTTTCTTTCAGCATATTTTTGTCTTTTGTACTGCAGTTACAAAAGATGTATTGGTGATGTATCTTTTAGTTTTCCTTTATGTGATAATATCTTTATTTCACCTTTACCTTCATTCTTAAAGGGTTTCCCCCTCTACTAGATATAGAATTCTAGGTTGACAGTTTTTATTTTCTCCTTTCAATACTTCAAAGATGTTTTTGGACTTTTTTATGGTCTCTATGCTTTCTGACAAGAAGCAACTAGTTAGTCAAATGATTATTCCCTTATACACAGTCCATCATTTTTCTCTTGCTGTTTTCAAGCTTTGCTCTGTATATTCAGGTTTCAACAGTTTGAAACAAAGCCTTCTTATATTGTCATGCCTGGTGTTACCAAGCATATCAAGTTGTGAATTTATATGTTTCATCAAACTGGGGGGAAATTAATTTTTCAATTTTTTTCTTGCCCAGTTGTCTCTTTCTTTGCTGCTGCTAAGTCACTTCAGTGTCAAACTCTGTGCAACCCCATAGATGGCAGCCCACCAGGCTCTCCTGTCCCTGGGATTCTCTAAGCAAGAACACTGGAGTGGGTTGTCATTTCCTTCTTCAATGCATGAAAGTGAAAAGTGAAAGTGAAGTCGCTCAGTCATGTCTGACTCTTAGTGACCCCATGGACTGCAGCCCACCAGGCTCCTCCGTCCATGGGATTTTCCAGGCAAGAGTACTGGAGTAGGGTGCCAACATTCTCCAATCTCTTTGATATTTACTTTGGGTAATTTCTGTTGATCTACCTTAAGTTTCTGGAGAAGTCAGTACAGCTGCCCTGAAATCATTATCTGTTAAGTCAAACATTTAGATATACTTAATTTTTCTCTTAAGAGTATGGATGAAAAAATATTACTCTTATACAGCTAACACTATGTTTGAAAAGATAATAAAACGTCTTGCTCTTTGAACAAAAAGAAGAGTATGTCCCATTTTTTTTTCTTCATCTGTCAAGTGATGGTGATTATATCCAGGACATTATGAATGTTAAGTTAGAGAGTGGATTCTAATACTTTTCTCGGGTGACTGTTGTTTATTTTGTCAAGCAAACAATTTTCATGGTTTGTACTAGAACTAGAAACTCAATTTCTGTGTAATAGGTCCAAACTTAGATGCTATCTTTTGTCTTAGCATAACTGTTTTGCATCGGTTCTGTGCATGAATGATTCAAATTTCAGATGGAATTTGGAGAATCCCTTTCTGACCATTTTCCCTACAGGGCTCTCCATCTTTCTTCACTGACTGGTTCCTGAGGGAACCAGTCTGAGATATGGTCTTTTGTAAATTCCCAGGACAAAAAGACTGCAGTTTTTTCATCAGTGCCCCCACTGTCATTGAATCCCTACTGACCATACCTGGTCCCAGGCTAAAAGGGCAGTGACAGAAACTCACTTTATACAACTCCTTTCTTACGACCATGAACTCCTCCATAAGAATCAGGTAATATCATTTCACTCTCTAGTGACTTCAGCTGCCAATTTTTCACATTATACCCAGATTTTATTGCTATTATCTGCAGCAGGATCTGTATCTTACTTGGCAATTACTTCACATTTTCTTTAAGCCAGCTTTTAACTAGTAAATTAGGATTTTTGCCTGTGTGGGTGGCATCCCATGGTTGCCTGCAGGGATCTCAGCCTCCTAGATATTGATTACTCTTAAGTAAGTGTCAGTGAGGATTTTCATTTAATTTTATTAAAATAAGTGCAAATTGATGCAAATTACATGCCCACATATAAGATAATAGTATACTAGCTATGACTTACATTTAGAATTAACTAAAATTAATTTATAGCTTTTGAAATGAAAAAGATGGGGCCTAAGGAATAATTCCATTTGGTGTTGATATCTAGTTAATTTTTAAGAGAATAATATTTATATATAAACAATACCTGAAAGTTACTTCACTTTCATAAGATTCCAAGAGAGTACTATTATCACTAGATATATCAGTGCCTTGGGCCAATCTCGCCCTATTATTTTTAACAAGAGCAGGGATAGGAACTTCCTGATAAGGTCTGTTTCAGTTATTAGCTAAGCCATTTTGGAGAGGAATCCTAATGCTACAGAAAGTCTGATTAATGCAGACACAAACTCCAAAACTTAGCTGTCCATTTCATCATTTATAAGCAAATCTCATCTGACGTTGGCCAAGTTCCTAAAAAAGAATTCTTGTCCTCAGTTTTCTCACTTGTGATGAACAGACAGACATGTGGAGTTATGGTGAAAACAGAAGAAATAAGGAAAGTAAAACAGCTGACACAGTGCTGGGCACACAGCAAGTTTAGCAAATATCTATAGTAAGGACCCTTTGGTGGTTTTGTAATGTGTCAACAACTGGCTCAGGTGAATGACATTTCCCAGAATTCCCTTTCCATTTAGAGTGGGCAACAGAAGAGCTTTCTGGTTTTTTTTAATTTTTATTGGAATATAGTTGTTTCACAATGTTGTTGTATTTTCTGCCGTACAGCGGAGTAAACCAGCCATACGTATACATATTCCCCCTCTTTTTGGAATTTCCTTCCCATTTTAAGTCACCGCAGAGCACTGAAAGCTCAGCTGGTAAAGAATCCGCCTGTAAGGCAGGAGACCCCAGTTCGATTTCTGGGTTAGGAAGGTCTCCTGGAGGAGGGCATGCAGCCCACTCCAGTATTCTTGCCTAGAGAAACCCCCATGGACAGAGGAGCCTGGTGGGCTATAATCCACGGGGTCGCAAAGAGTCAGACATGAGTGCGCGACTAAGCACAGCACAGCGCAGAGCTCTGAGTGTTCCTGAACTGCACAGCAGGTCCTCGTTATCTGTCTGTTTTACACGTGGGATCGCTGTGTGCATATGTCCGTCCGTCTCCAGCTCACCCCACTGCCATTAAAATGTGTGCTGTCCATACATTTGTTCTCTCCGTCTGTCAGAAGAGATTAAGAGGGATATTTAGAGGCCACAGTGAGGCGAACATCGTTTTGTCTTTTACACATGTTGTTCTTTATTCGGATCTTCGCCTCACTGGCGTGAGGCAGCGGATGGGCCTAGAACTGCCTCACTTCTCCCTGAGCCGTCCCTAACGTATCTGACTCCTGGACCATTTGCTTGTGTTTAGTCCCTTGACGGAAGGCCCCCCTGCTGTAGGGTAGCTGTGTAATCACAGTCAAGGGTAATGAGAACTGAGGAAAGTCGCGGTCTGTCCTTGGGGATTCCAGCTCATGTTTGTGGGTTCCCAACTGACCTTGTTCTCCCAGGCTCTACGTCCATCTTCCCTTCTGCTGGCCTGTTCTGTGGTTTCCAGCTCCAGTGTCAGACAGGAGGCAATACACTTACAGAGACTGACAAACCAGACTCCCACAGTTGCCTTAAGCCAAATCTCTAGGACAAATCGTAATCTTTGTCTGTCTGTCTGCCTCTCTCCACACACATGCATGTGCTGTGCAGGCATATACCCACACCGCTTCTCTGACTGCTCCCTGATACAAAGAATATTTGAGAGTCATTCAACTTGTACTACTCAGCTAAAGTTTAAAAACCCGCCTTTAATGGCCTGTGACCATGACTAACTATTCATATACTCTTGGCTCTTGAAAATAACCATGGTTTTATGCTACTAAAGGCATCTGAAGAGTACCAGCCCTTCTAACAATAATAAAAGTAAGATTAATTAATGCTTCTTTAGTATTTACTGCACTGTACACAAGATATAAGAGTGAATATTTCATAAGAATCCTACAAAGGAGATTTTGTTTTCATCCCCATTTTACAGATGGGAAATTGAGTCCACAGGTAAGTAACTTCCTAAAGTCATACATTTAGCATAGAGCCAGTATTCACACACACCATGCTGGTTTCAAAGCCTGTGCTCTTAATTACAATGTTACATGGCTTTCCGATGACAAGGTAAGTAAAATTCTACCTTGAGTAGAAACCAGCTGACAACATCACTGAAAAGGAACCAGGTAACTGTTTACTTAGGAATGATATGGATGTGAGTGGTGGCAGTTTCTTGAGGGTGAGAGTGACTGGGATGTGAGGATGGCTTTCCAGTCTTCTCACTTAGAAGATTATGTTCTTTCCTCAACAGTTTTGGGGTGTGTTCCTCAATCTCTTTCACAATTCTTTTTCTCTTCTTACCGTCACCCCCCACTCCCGTTTTTTTTTTTTTCTCTCTCTTTTTTTCCCTTTTTTGATTTCTTTCTTGACAGCACTCCAGACTGGAAGTATTTTAAGGAACAGCTTGCTACATGGTACTTCACTAAAAATAATACAAGTCAAGTTATTGGCAAAAAAGTCAGCCTTGGAGGAACACCAATTGTGCAGAGTTTAGAAAGCGGTATGGTTGCTGAGTCCTGGTTTCTTGCGCAGGATAAACCTCAGACTTGGTAGGTGGTAGGGAGCCTGTCCAGATTCATGGAGGTGAGAACCATCTGACTCCCTGGTGGGCTCTGCTAACCTCAGCGAGTGAGGTCTCACTGGACAAACCTACTGGGACAAATGGGCCTCACGGATCTGTGGAAGTGATCAGTCTGTGCCAATTCTTCCTCCCCTCCCCATCTTTAATAGCTTGAGTTCCTCAGGGCTCTGTTCTCCCTTCTTATTACTCTGCAGTCTTGCCCACACCTACTTTGTTGCTGGGCTCCATCTGGTAGCCTAGTGGTTAAGAGTGTGGACTCTGGAGCCAGATTGGGTTTGAATTCTGGCTCATGACCTAGCTGGGAGACTCTAGTAATTCTGGGCCTCAGTTTCTCATAGGTAAAATGGGTTTAGCAGTTGTACTTCCCTCAGAGGGTTGCTAGGAAAAGAAAACAATATTTATAAAGCATGTAGGCAGTGACTGGTAATTAGCAAGCATTTGAAAGTGTTTATTAAATTTGCAAATGTAACTAGTTTAGACTTTTCCACTGTATCCCAGACCCAACTTCAACTCCTTTCTCCACTTGGATATAACACAAGCAACATTTCCAGAACCGAACTTAATCTCTCCTAAATCATCCTCTGCCTCAGTGTCAGGGACATGCCTCCTTTCTGTCTAGAAACACGAGAGTCACTTTCATATTGACTCTGTCTTCTAAATATCTTTCAAATCCTTCTATTTCTCTATCAACTTGGCCACTCTGGTGGACAAAGTCACCATCTGCTTCCGGGCCACAATGATGAGTATAAGCACAAATTGTCTCCCTATACTTGTGCTTACACTTTTCCAGTTGATTCCGCAAAATGTGAAAAAGGAGATTTTTGAAAATAAGAAAATATGTCAATGACAAGGACTTGAGAAAAAACAACAACAACACAGCACCACCTCTCCTATGGATTTCCATTGTTGCTAGTTTCTAAAGCTTCAGATCCTCATATCACCAAGACTCCATGTGTTCTGCCTCTGTTTACCTCCAGCTTCCATTCTCACCCTCCCCCTGCTTTCCTCTGATCCATATTCTTTGAGTTCATGGAATACTTCATGTTCCCTTCCATCTCAGAACCTTCAAAGGTGTAGTTCCCTCTGCTTGAAATATTACTGCTTTCTCTTCCTGCCATGTCCTCTCGCTCCCTACCCCCCATCTAACTCTTTCAAGACACCACCTGGATCTCTCTCCTTCTATCCCAAGCCACTGTGGTATCCTAGTTGGATACTTCAGTCTCACCCTTGCTTATACTTTATGTTTCTTGCTACAATCACAATATTTTTTTTAATTGAATTTCTGTCTTTCCACTCGGCTTTTCACTAGGCAAAGGCTTTCTCTTGTTCTGTGTTGTATTTCTGACACAGGGAATGAGTCCCATAGATGGTTGTTTGGTAAAGCAAGCAAATATGTATAAGGTTTTACTCTTGTCATCACACCTTTGATCAGGTCAGTGGGCACAGGTGAGTAAAACAAGGAGTGGCTGCCCCACACCAACCCCCAACACTTAAAAAAAAAAGATTGTATCCTGAGTTTATAGATCCTAATCCTCTAGAAATGTAGCATCCATATATTTTTTAAAAGGTTGTGTTTCAAATTTTCTTGGCACAGTTTCGAACCATGCTTGACATCCTGGGTGAAGACATTTACTTTCTGTAAATGCACATTATCTGTGCTTTTTGCATAACTTACGAAGGAAATTCTCTTCCCAATTTCTTTTCCAAGGTGTGCCTTTATTCCTGTCCAGAACACAAAGAACAATCAAATCTCATTGTGACCTTTTATTTCAACTTTGTCCCTCAGTGCCCATAATGAGCCACAAGTCTTTGAAGTAGATCATTCTTTTTATCATCTCTCAGTGGCTAAGTCACTGGGAAAGCAGAATGATATCCCAGGACAAAAGCAAAGAGAATGAAGCCTGCCCAAAGGACACATTTACATTTTTAAGAATTTTTAGCTTTTTTGAGAAAATAACCCACAGTGAATGAATCAAACTCCATCAGACATTTACTTTAGGAGAACAAGATGAAAAGGAAGCAAAAGTGCTCATCAAATAGTCAATTACCTACTAGGAGACTGTGTATAATAACACATTATTTTATGTTATATAATATTTTTATATGTGGTATGACATGAAAAAATAAAATTATAAAAATTTGAATATAAATATTTATCTCTGATACACTAACATTTGTTTGTTTGCTTTGTTTTTGGTCTCAAGCAAAATTTCCTCAAATTTTACGTTTTTTCTTCACTCTCTTGACTCATGGCTACAGATTACAGCTGCATTTTCTTCTCTGTTGGGTATGGAAATGAAGTAACAAAGCATTTTTTCTTTATAATCTAGTGTGTCTTTCTGCTTTGCTTAACCTCTAAACTTTTCCAGTGATTTAAAACTGCATGTAGACCATTCCCATCATGCGCGTTGAGTTGAACACGATTACTGAGGTTGGTGGACAACCTAGGCTCAGGAGACACATACAGATGACATTAGAGGGTCATGTGGCTCACATTTCAAAGGGAGGCATGGGAGTTTTGGGTGTTTCTCACTTCTCACTACTGAAATAACTTTCAAAAGTTCAAACTGGTATTTTTGTTTTAATAATTAAGGGTTAGATATTCATGAATATAAAATGTTTATGCTGCTGCTGCTCAGTCGCTTCAGTCGTGCCCAACTCTTTGTGACCCTATGGATTGTAGCCTGCCAGGCTCCTCTGTCCATGGGATTCTCCAGGCAAGAATACTGGAGTGGGTTGCCACACTCTCCTCCAAGGGATCTTCCCAACCTAGAGATTGAACCCATATCTCTTATGTCTCCTGCATTGGCAGGCAGGTTCTTTACCACTGGCACCACCTGGGAAGCCCAAAATGTTTATAGTTTTAAAGATTTCCATTAGGTGGCTTCTCAGCTTTCATCTGCTCTAACTAAAAAGTCCCAGTCTTGCTATTCTATGTTCCAATGGCCCATGAGCTGCCTTCTCTAGAGTAGTAGACATTTGTTAGCTTGGGGCCAATCAGAGTCCAGTCCATCCCCAGTTGTTAACTGGGAATCCAATACTTGCCACTCTCACTCTGTATAGTCCTGATGCAGCTGACTTCAGCACAGGATGAAGGATGGTATCTGAGCCATACCTGGTCACACAAAGCCTCATATTCTCGTGTCCACAGTGATTGGCTTAGAAACAGACATGTGACCAAACCAATGCCACTGAGATGCCACTGAAATATTTATTACAATTTTTGAAATGAGACTGGTGTGTTTGGGGGGATCAGTTTAATGTGAAGGAAATTATTTAAACATGAGGAGCATGTTCTGAGGCTATGACAGTTGTCATAAAGGGGAAATCTGAGAACGGAACAGTTGTCATTAAACAGTAACCTTTCACAAACTTGTGGAGCCTGGGACCTTAAAAATGTCACTAATGTCCTATATTAATCGGGTAGTGATCGCTGAGGCATAATGTGAATTATTTTGTAAAGTGTCTGAAAGCTCCAAAGATGAAATACATGATGGGAAAGCCTCAAGAACTTTTGAGGGCTGTGGGGCCATCTCATCACTGGCCATAAAAATGAGTTATAGTTGAGGGAAGAAAAAAAGATGCTGGTTTTGTGGGGCTACAGGACACACCAGTTCATTTGACAATAAATTAAATGAATTTCTTTCACATTAAATTGACAGGACTAGTACATCATTATGACATATTATGTGGCAAAGATGAGCTTAAGCAAAGTAGATTATATTATTATTTAATTTTATGTGATTTTAAACATGCCTATAGGCGTTAAGGATACCTTCATCACTATGTCATCACCCAGATCAAGAAATAGAACATTACCAGTTCCTTTAAAAGATAAAAAATTGTACTATATGACCCAGCAATCCCACTCCTGAGTATGTATTTGAAGAAAGGGAATACACTAATTCAAAAAGATACATGAACCCCAGTGTTCACAGTGGCTTTATTTAAAATAGCCATGCTATGAAAACAACCTAACTGTCCATCAACAGATGAATGGATAAAGAGGTGGCATATATATATTTATACACATACACACTGCAATATTATTCGGCCACAAGAAACTGAAATTTTGCCATTTGCAACAACATAGATGGACATAGAGGATGTTATGCTTAGTGAAACAGAGAAAGAGAAACAGTATGCTTTCAATTACATGTGGAATCTGAAAAATAAAACAAATGAATATAACAAAAAATAAACAGACTCACAGATAACAGAGAACAAACTAGTGGTTATCAGCAGGTAGGAGGATGGATTAAAGGGCAAGATTGGTCAAAGAGAATAAGAGGCAGAAAGTACTGGGAATTCCCCGGCAGTCCACTGGTGAGGACTCCTCACTTTCATGCTAAGGACTTGTGTTCAATCCCTGCTCAAGGAACTTAGATCCTGTAAGCCATGCAGCCACAAATAAATAAATAAATAAAACATACCACAAGTATGAACACTATTTAAGAAAAAAAATCACAAACTCTTATGCATAAAATAAATAAGATACAAGGATATAATGTTGTTGTTGCTGTTTTGTCACTCAGTCACGTCTGACTCTTTCACAACTCCATGGACTGAACCCTGCCAGGCTTCTCTGTCTATAGGATTTCCCAGGCAAGAATACTGGTACAGCACAAGTAATATAATTAATGTTTTATAATAACTTTACACGTAGTATAATCTATAAAAATATTAAATCACTATGTTGTATACCTGAAATTTTATTGTATACCTGAAATTAACTTTATTGTAAGTCAACTATTCTTCAATTAAAGAAATAAGTAAAATAAAAAAATTATTTATACTACCATGCTACTGAAGTAGTCAGCAGTAAAATATTCCATAACACTTTACTATTCTTTTTGATATATATTTTATTAAGCACTTTCTCCTGGAGAAAAATACAGACAGAATTGTTATTATTATTAATGATTATGATGATAATAAGCATTTACTGCATACAAAGCAATATACATTGTGCTAAATTCTTTTAATTCAACTTTTTCAAAAATTCTTTTAAATACACGCCGTAAGTGTCCCGGTTTTGTAAATGGGAAAGCTGAGGCTTAGAGAGATTTAAAAACTTGCCCCTAATTATATAGCAGTGAAGTGGTTGAGCTGGGATTTGAACTCAGGCCTGGCTAATAGATGAACACATTTTGCTCCTGTGATCACCAACAACATTAATTTGGTGCCAACCACTTTCTATATCCCAGATATATATTGAATGGCTTCTATTCATTATCCCCCTTACACTGTACTGCAACCCTATAAGATAGTTACCGGCATTTTTACCCAGTTGCATGACAGAGGACTTTGACATACAGTATTTGGATTATTTGATCCCTTAAATAAGTTTCCCTCATGAATTTATGAGCACTTCCCTGGTGCCTCAGATGGTAAAGAATCCACCTGCAATGCAGGAGATCAGGTTTGATCCCTTAGTCGGGAAGATCCCTTGGAGGAGGAAACGGCAACCCAAGTATTCTTGCCTGGAGAATTCTACAGACAGAGGAGCCTGGCAGGCTACCGTCCATGGGGTTGCAAAGAGTTGGACACGACTGAATGACTAACATTTTCGATTTTCACTTTCATGCATCTATGAAATCTGTGCATTGCTACATACGCATGAATGAATATCAATCATCAAAGGAAATGGAAGCTCTGAAGCAAACACAACAGACTGCCTCTGTCTACTGCAGGCGGAAGCATAAGCAAATGAATCTATTCCACAGAGATAAATTCATTTTTGGTAAATCTTATTGAGTATTTTAAATTGGAGCCAGAAAAGAATTAAAGAATTAGTAGCTTATCACCTAGAACTAATAACCTTTGAAATATTTTTTCAATAACTTAATAAAAGTGATATTGTTTGCTTAAAAGGGCAACATTCTTAAGGGAATAGTAATACCACTTTAAAATAATAATTAAAATATTAATATTATTAGATTTTAATGTCTATATTCTCTGGTTTTCTATTTAAAGGTACTCCTGTGTAGTCTTATAGTTTTTCTGGAGGTGACAAAGTTATTTTATTTTGGTGTAGTGGAGATTTCTGGTTAGTATTTCAGTGCCAGGCATGACCCCAGTCCCTGAGAATCACCAAGGATTAAGACTCAGTCCCTAGAAGATTTTTACTCCACTTTTTTTTATTTGATAATGTATATATCTTATTGAAGTACAGTTGACTTACAATGTTTCAGATGCACAGCAAGGTGATTCAGTTATATATGTACATATATATTATTTTTGAGATTATTTTCTATTATAGGTTATTACAAGATACTGACTATAGTTCCCTGTACTATACATTTACTCCACTTTCAAACAATCCCCATGTTTGAAAGATGGGGATTCCTGTTTCCAGTCACCTTGCAAGTCATCAATAACTATTTTAAGCTAAAGATTTTTGGAGAGACTTTAACATTAATTTAGTAGAAGGAAAAAATACATGTTTTCTTTTACTCAAGCTCTGATATGTTTCTGCCATACTTAGAATTCTTATTAACATTTAAGGTTCTGCCTGTTGGAGTGAAAATCCAGCTCCTGTCTCAGGGCAGGTTAAGACCTTGTGATACCCTAAGTGTTTAAAAGAATTATTTTCTTCAAAGACCTCTGCCAAATGAGGAGAGAGGGTTGAGTTTTACCACAGGCACACAAGGGACTTGACAAAGATCTTTGGGTTTATGAAAGCTCATTGTACAAATGGGGATTTGGCAGTAGTGAGATTTTTCAACTGCAATTCCAACTAATAGTAGGTAAAATATTAAAAAACAGTAAAGGCCAGAATTATAAAATTTGTAGAAGAGACTAGAAATTTATAAGATGCTGATATCCTAAGGAAAATTGAGGCATACCTTTCAAATATTTAATCATGTGCATAGAGCTTTTAGGGAGGGGATGGAACTAACATAATTTGAAGTCCTGTGTGTCATTCTGTGTCAGCCACAAAAACCTTCTAACATATTTTCTTATGGTTTATGTTTTGTCAAAGAGGAAACAGGGGCTCAAAGCTGTTGAATTGCCTGAAGACATGTAGCCTATGAGAAGCAGGATAGGAATTCAAACTCAGCTCTATTTGGCTCCAAAGCCTGTACGCTTTCCATTATATCATCCTCTATCCTTTTATGGGATGATTTAACTGCCAATTGGGGATAAAATAAATGGCCTTTTGAAATTCTTTCCATTGCCTTGATTCTGTTCTCCCTGCCTTAATCCCAATGTTGGCTACCACACTGCTTAGCAATCTGTATATACAGAGAGGATTGGGCTAGGAAACAATGAAACATGGTGAGTTTAATGTAGATATTCAAATTTAAGTTCCCCCTCTTACTGGGTCATAAAATCTCAGCAAGAAAGGATTTTGGAACTCATCAGGTACAAGCTAAGTCCAGTGTTTAACTCAGTCTCCCTCTCTTTCTCTTTTAGCAAATATTCATTTGGTCTCATGTGTTAGGAAGTGGAGAGAGCCATGGTTTGTCTGTGTTTACTGCTGTATCATGAAGGTTTTTCCTTACGGCTGTTCTCTTCTGCATTTTGTAGTTGCTTATTCAGTAGACTTGGATAGACATCAGGTTATAAAGGAAAAAGGGCAAGCCATCTCAAAGCTGCTCTCTCTCTCACTCACATAATTCATTACAAACCTCCTGGTGCACAGATGACATCTTAGGTGGTATTTGAGCACATAAAAGTCGATCTTAGTGCTTCGCCCTTAGTCTGTGGTCTTATTAACTAGCTTTCAATACATTACCCTCATGTAGTTTAAAGATATTGAAAGATGGAGAAACACTTTTGGACTCTAAGCAAACAAGAAAACGATGGGCCTAAAGAGTAAGGGTTGGCAAGAACATGTCATTAGTAGCTTGATTAGAAGGTGATTCCTAAGAGCTCAGTAATTTCAGTGAGTGTCTGAGAAAAGATTTGGAAGGGGAGAAAGGAGGTGTCTATAGAAACAATCCATGATGGATGAAATAACTGATGGAAGGGAGTGGAAAAGCCAAGAAGAATCGGGTGAAAACAGTGCTTATCCCAAACGTAGCTAGGACTGACAGAGAATAGGGGCAAAGTCCCCATGCAGGAATGGCACTCCGTGCCTAAAGACCCCTGCCATCTTGTTACTTGGACTTCAGTTAGCTGTTTTATTTTGTCTTGTGTGTGATGAGTTAAATATGTCCTGCCACAAGAGTGAAATTAAGAGCAGTGAACCACAGCTTAGTCAGTCATTTTTGAAGGCTCCAGGACTTTACTCCTTGCCTCTTATGCAGAGTCAGTGTTCCAAATAGGCTGTGACACACTTTTTCATTCGGTAAAGGACCTGTATTTAGAAATAGTTTTTAATAATAATTGAGGTTAGGGGGAAAAGAGGCAGAAATTGTCCTGTTCCTCAGCACACTCAGCAGGAAGAAAACAGAGCAAAATACAGCATATGAAGAATTGTCTTCTTTCCCAGAAGTCACAAACTGACATTAAGAAGCAACAGAATGTAAAAACAAGGGACAATTTTGCTTGTTTCATTATCAAATAGATCCTGATTTAGGGGTTCTTAGTGTAACCTGTTTCTCTAGGCCTAATCAGCCTGAGGTTAAAAACAGAATCATAAAGAGAGAACAAAACAATTCATTTTACTCTGGCCCTGGTTTACTAGAACCTCCATTGCTTTAGAATTTCCCCTCAGCATCTGGAAACCCCAAAGTTACTTCCCTTATATTCTCAAGGGAGTTATCTAGGCTACCATCTGCCAGGAACCACTTTCCTCCTGACTTACTCAGCACCTAAGAAGTTGCTAGAAGCCAGTGAGAGCCCTGTGACTTGGGCTGGAAGGTGTCAGTTCCTCGTACTAAGTGACTTGTCACCCTCCCGTCTTAGACCACAGACATAGGCAGACACATGTGATTTCTACAGCCTATGGTTTCCATTCCATATTCCTAGGTGCTCCAGTTTGTCTTGGTGGAAGACAGTACTTCAATGTGGCCTAGACAGTAGATTTTAAAATCAGAGATTTGAGTTAGAATCTTGTATCTGCCACTTTTTAGCTGCTTGTTCACAGGCAAGATACATTTCTCCTCTGTAGTTTCTTTTTCTGTAAATGGGAAAAAATAATGACCATAACAGGGTCACTGTGATGATCATGACAATGTGTTTGATTAAGATTATATATGTTGTTTTGTGATTAGAAAATGTACAATGCATGTTAATTATTATATGACCATTTATTGTCCATGTTACTGAATATGCTTCTTTATGCTATCACTGTCTAAATATATTTTTAGTAAAACAGCTCTTAAAGGTTTTTATTTATAGTCTCTACTCCCAAGGGAACTGAGTGGGGAATGAATGATTTGAATGATCATGTCTTGCCCGAATGACCCTCTCCTCCAATCCTGTTCCACTGTCTTGAAACAAACATATTCCCCTCCAGTCCTCTCATTTTACCATAAGCTATTTCCTAGGGAGACCCTCAATACTTTACGCAAACAGAGCTCTGAGGGGTCGACCAGTGAACATCCAGGCAGAGACAGACAAGTCTGAATCCTGGTATAAACACAACAAAGATCGCTAACATATAAAGAAGGATTTGGCAATAGCTAGATGGTAGATGTGGAGAAGGAAATGGCAACCCACTCCAGTGTTCTTGCCTAGAGAATCCCAGGGACGGGGGAGCCTGGTGGGCTGCTGTCTCCGTGGTTGCACAGAATCGGACACGACTGAAGTGACTTAGCGGCAGCAGCAGATGGTAGATGAGAATGTAAAGGAGACAAGAGAAAAAGAGGCAAAAAGTAAGAGAAATTCAAGTCCGCAAGAGATGAAGAAAGATGAATATTTAACAGAGTACTTTTTGGGAGTCAAAGATCATATTTTAATTTACATTTTCCTATAGAAAATGAGTATGTATAAGCCAGAAAATGTCTTTTTATTGCATCTTAAGTACAGCCAGATCTTGCTTTATTGTGTTTCAAAGGTAACACATTTTTTTCAAACTGAAGGAACACTGTGTCAAGCATGTCTATTGTCTTCATTTTTTCCAATAGCACTTGCTCACTTCATGTCTTGGGGTCACATTTTGGTAATTCTTGTGATATTTCAAACTTTTAAATTATTATTATGACATTTGTTATGGTCATCGGTGACTGGTGACCTTTGATGTTAGTATTGTCATCAGTTTGGGGTGCCATGAACCATGACCATAGCAACAGTGAGCCTGATAAATGCGTGTGTTCTGACTGCTCTACTGACCCAGGATTCTGCCATCTCTCTTACTCGCCTCCAGCTTCCCTAGTCCTTGAGACACAATAATACTGGAATTAGGCCAATTAATAACCCGGTTATGGCCTAGAAGTGTTCAAATGAAAGGAGTCGAATGTCTCTCACTTTAAATCAACACTAGAGTCAAGTACTAACAGTATCCTTGTGTTGTAATTGAGTACTGTTAGTACTTGACTCATACAATCATTATGGACAAGAGACAAACTGATATATGTAAGGTGGATTGANCAGAATTTTCCACAGTTTCTTGTGATCCACACAGTCAAAGGCTTTGGCATAGTCAATAAAGCAGAAATAGATGTGTTTCTGGAACTCTCTTGCTTTTTCAATGATCCAGCGGATGTTGGCAATTTGATCTCTGGTTCCTCTGCCTTTTCTAAAACCAGCTTGAACATCAGGAAGTTCACGGTTCACGTATTGCTGAAGCCTGGCTTGGAGAATTTTGAGCATTAGTTTACTAGCGTGTGAGATGAGTGCAGTTGTGCGGTAGTTTGAGCATTCTTTGGCATTGCCTGTCTTTGGAATTGGAATGAAAACTGACCTTTTCCAGTCCTGTGCCCACTGCTGAGTATTCCAAATGTGCTGGCATATTGAGTGCAGCACTTTCACAGCATCATCTTTCAGGATTTGAAACAGCTCAACTGGAATTCCATCACCTCCACTAGCTTTGTTCATAGCGATGCTTTCCAAGGCCCACTTGACTTCACATTCCAGGATGTCTGGCTCTAGATTAGTGATTACACCATCATGATTATCTGGGTTGTGAAGATCTTTTTTGTACAGTTCTTCTGTGTATTCTTGCCACCTCTTCTTAATATCTTCTGCTTCTGTTAGATCCAGACCATTTCTGTCCTTTATTGAGCCCAAACTTCAGCAAGTTATCCAGAAGATCTAGTTAAGATGAATAATAAAGGTGGTTACAGATTTTCACTGTAGACTAAACAGTCTTATGCTGGAAGAAGATGCAATCTAGGACTAACTGAGAGGAAAAGTCAGTATTTGGAGAGGCCGACTCTCTTGTTAGGGGCTATTGCGCCTGGTAACTTTAAGCTGAAGCCCATGCTTATTTCCCATTGAGAAGATCTTAGTGCCCTGAAGAATTATGCACGCTCTGCTCTGTCTGTGCTCTATAAATGGAACAACAAAGCCTGGATGTCAGCACATCTGTTGACAACATGGTTACTGAATATTTTAAGTCCACTGTTGAGACCTACTGCTCCAGGAAAAAAAAAAAAATCCTTTCAAAAACTACAGCTTATTGACAATGCACTGGGTCACCCAAAGAGCTCTGATGGAGATGTACAAGACTCATGTTTTTTTCATGCCTGCTAACACAACATCCATTCTGTAGCCCATGGATCAAGAAGTAATTTTTACTTTCAATCTTATTGCTTAATAAATACAGTTTCTAAGGCTTTAGTGATGCCTCTGACGAACCTGGGAAAAGTAAATAGAAAACATTCTTCAAAGGGCTCACCATTCTAGACATCATTAAGAACATTCTTCATTCATAGGAAGAGGTCAAAATATCAACAGCAACAGGAATGTGGAAGAAGTTGACTCCCATCCTCATGGTTGACTCTGAGGGGTGGAGGATTTCAGTGGAGGGAGAAATTGTGGATGCGGTAGGAACAGCAAGAGAACTAGAATCGGAAGCAGAGCCTGAAGATGTGACTGAATTGCTGCAATTTCGTGACAAAGCTTGACTGGATGAGGAGTTGCTTCCTGTAGATGAGCAAAGAAAGTAGTTTCTGGAGATGGAATCTATTTCTGGTAACGTTGCAGTAAAGATGGCTGAAATATTACATAAACTTAGCTGATAATCTTCTCAAACCCTGCTGTTCCTTTGACTCCCATTTTGAAAGTTTTACTGTGGGTAGAATGCTATAAAACAGTGTAGATGCTACAGAGAAGTAACCATTTGTGAAAGGAAGAATCCATCGATGTGTTAGGTGTCACTGCTGTCTTAGGTTAAGAACTTGCCACCGCCACCCACCCTTCAGCAACCACTCGCCCTGATCAGTCAGCAACCATCAACATGGAGGCAAGACACCAGCAAAAAGATTACACTTGGCCGAAGGCTCAGATGACGGTTAGCATCTTTTAACAATGAAGTATTTTTAAAGTATGTGCATTTTCATTAGACATAATACTGTTTCTCACTTAATAGACTACATATAGCATAAACATAACTTTTATACTCACTGAAACACTGAAAACTGTGTGACCCACTTTATTGTAGTATTTGCTTTATTACTGTGGTCTGGAACCAAACCCACCATATCTCTGAGGGATGGCTGTAATATTCTTCAGAAAAAGATAACATGTTTGGAAAACACTGGTATAGGTGGGAAGTGTGCATCATGATTCAACAGGCATAACTCAGTTTGAAACTATACCCCATTTTATGCCATTCAATGGAATAAAAAAATTAATCTACTCAGTAATGAATGCATAGTCCATTATAGTTATTGTGTTCTTTTTGGAAAAAAAAAGTAACATGACAGCTTTATTCACTCCATGTGGCAAACCAAATTGCTTCAAGTAAAATGCAAATAAGACAAACACTAAAATTGAGTTTTTCCTTCCGCTAGAACCCAGAGGCATATGCTATGGCTGTAATGCACAAGCTAAAATGGCAATAATAATAAGAACAGTGGAAAACCAAATGAAAATATTAAACTCAATTAGACAACTTATTCCAAGGGGCAGCAATTTTCATGCTCCATCTGCTTGGAGAAAATTTCTTGTTAATCAGGTCTGTAAAAGGGTGTGGGTATTGGATTCTGTTTTCTGTTAAAGCCATAATAGTTTCTGAACAGTGATGTGTCACTTATCTATCGAATCTAATTTGCTATTTCTTAAATTTCCAAACTACCCCCCACCACCGAAGTTTGTGAACCGAATACTCAAGGTAAATGGGCTAAATGAATTCATGTTACTGGGTATTATAGCAAACATCAATGAATAAACAAGTCAGCATCAAATATTCATATTAGAAAATTTGACTTTTTAATTGAGGTGTCAATGGGGACTGTCTCATATCTTTATGCTGGAGAGGTCCGCTGAATACATTCATTGAAAATTTAAATAAAACCAGAAAACCCAATTTCAATAATTTGTTTTAAGTGTCCACTTCCCAGAGATTTTTGTACATGTTCAGATAATTGAAACTTCTCTCAGGACTTCTCTTTCCCTTGGTCTTGTAAACAGTTCTACTAAGACCAGTTCTATTTTATTCTCAAGGCTTAATGGAACATGTGACTTGGACTAATATGCAATTTTTTTAAAACAAAAAGAATATAGAAACTAAATTTCTCATTATGCTCTAGTGTTATTACTATTGTATTATTTGAAAACAGTGATGGAGAGCATGGGCTTGGATTCCAGTGGGTACTGGTCAGTCCAGGTCTGACATGTACTAGATTTGTGACTGTAGACAAGTTATTTCACCTCTAAGTCTGTCATCTGGTAAAATGGGTATAAGATTTCCTCTTTCACAAGACTAACAATCAAATCAACCTTGGCACAGTACTTGGCTTATACTGAGTATTATACAAATTGTAGCTGCTATTTTTTATGAAATATAGTTGATTTATAATATTGTGCTGTGTACAGCAAACTGATTCAGTTTTATATATTTTTTTCAGATTACATTCCATTATAGGTTATCACATGATCTTGGGTGTAATTTCCTGTGCTATACAGTAAATCCTTATTGTTTATGTATAGTAATTTGTATATGTTAACCTCATACTCTAAATTTTTCCTTCCTTCCTTTTCCTCTTTGGTTAATCATAAGTTTATTTTCTATATCCGTGAATCCGTTTTGCATATAGATTCATTTTTAAATGGTAGCTATTGACATTATTATTGAGCACATTAATTTAAGATAACGTGTCCAATCAACTTCAGGGAAAAATTGACTGACTTAACCTGGTTATAACCCAATAGATATGGAACAGTGGTTCTCTAAAGAAAAAAAACCTTTGCTAAGAGTGAATCATTCAGTATATTGCTTCTGACATGCAAATAACCAGACAATTGGGACTGACCCTCTAGGAAAAAGGACCTCAAGCAGAGGGCTTCACACAGAGCAACTGGAATAGGTTTATGCCACCCCAGGTTAGAATGCATCTATGTGCTCATCATAAAGTTGCATGAAAGGAGAGATGAAGCCATTAAGACTCAGAGAAAATAAACTTGATCAATGTCTCATAGCTGTGATGGTGGGGTGGTGGTTGAAGCTGGCCTTGTATACCACATTGTGCTTTTCTAAGCAGGCATCACCGCCTATCATGATGGTGTCTGGAGGGCCGGGGTGGGCCCACAGTCGCATAGCAACTTACCGTTGAAATGGAATTCATATAGGAAGTAACTCCATTCGAAACGAGGGGATTTAGGGTGGGGTGGGATGCAGGAGGCATACCAGTTTCAAGAATAAGGAGGGCATGGGGGTGACCCTGACGTACGCCTGCTGCTCCAACCACAGACTCATGCCCTGCGCTGCAGTCAGAGACCGAGGGGAAAATGCAGGGGCTGTTTGGTTCACAATCTAGGAGAGGTTGAGGGGAGGAGGGTAGAGACTCCAGCCCTGGAACCACACTGCCTAGGCTAGAATTCCACTTTTCTCCTGGACACTCTCACTGACCTTGGGCAAGTTTCTTTAGCTTGTCCAAGCCTCCATTTTTCCTCTGGAAAAGGGGGAATAAAATCCTACAAGACTCCTAGGTTGCTATCATAGTAAATGAGTTAATAATACACACAAAGTGCTTAGAGGAATGCCTGGCATCTAGTAAGTCTTCACTCGGTACATGATGCCTGGGACTGGTCTGTAAGTTATCAAAATTGTGGCAGGTCTGTGGCAGATAACAACTCGACTTCCCGAAGCAACTTTGTGTATCTTTGCATCTCTTTGCTCTTCTCTGCTTTGTCCTTTGTGTTTCTCCCACCCTAGAGATATCAAAGCTGAGGGGGCCAAAGCAACAGGCCCCCGAGGTCCTCCACACAGAGCACATAAACTACAGAATCACAACTTTTTCCTTCTCCTCCACTGGAGACAGGTTTCACGCCAGGGTAGGATAGGAGAAGTGGAAGGAAGCAGTGTAAGTGGATGCCGGTCACTCAAAGAGGACTACATCTTTCTGTTAATTCTCAGGCAGATCCTGAGAAGAAAGTGGATAGAACAATAAAGATAAGTCCAGGGAATATGGAGTTGAGAAGAGGGCACAGCTTTGACTATATGGACCTTTGTCAGCAAAGTGTTGTCTCTGCTTTTAAATACACTGTCTAGATTTGTCACAGCTTTCCTTCCAAGGAACAAGCATCTTTTAATTTCATGGCTACAGTCACCATTGGCGCCCAAGTGATTTTGGAGCCCAAGAAAATAAAATCTGTCACTGTTTTCACTTTTTCCCCATCTATTTGCCATGAAGTGATGGGACTGGATGCCATGATCTTAGTTTTTGGAAGCTGAGTTTTAAGCCCGCTTTTTCACTCTCCTCCTTCACCCTCATCAAGAGGCTGTTGAGTTCCTCTTCACTTTCTGCCATTAGAGTGGTGTCATCTGCATATCTGAGATTATTGATATTTCTCCCAGTAATCTTGATTCCAGCTTGAGTCATCCAGCCTGGCATTTTGC
The DNA here is from genome assembly GCA_006410875.1 of Neotragus pygmaeus. Lineage (NCBI taxonomy): Eukaryota > Metazoa > Chordata > Mammalia > Artiodactyla > Bovidae > Neotragus > Neotragus pygmaeus. The sequence goes on along the minus strand of SJYV01004530.1, from coordinate 1,509,615 downwards.
ATGATGTACTCCGCATATAAGTTAAATAATCAGACTGACAATATACAGCCTTGTTGTACTCCTTTCCCAATTTTGAACCAGTCCATTGTTCCATGTCCCGTTCTAACTCTTGCTTCTTGATCCACACACAGGTTTCCCAGGAGACAGGTAAGGTAGTTGGTATTCCCATCTCTTTAAGAATTTACCACAGTTTGTTGCGATCCACACAGTCAAAGGCTTTAGTGTAGTCAGTGAAGCAGAAGCTTATCTGGAATTCCCTTGCTTTCTTTATGATCTAACAAACGGCAATTTGAAACCTTTATCAAACACTAACTTAAGTGCTAGGCACTGTGCTCCATTCCTAAATGTGATTATCTCACTTCATCCCCTCAGGAGCACTGTGAAATAAATACTATTCCTATCCCAAATTTACAGATGTTAAATTTGAGGCCTGGAGGGCCAAAGTTACACTTTAGCATGTGATGCCTATGGGATTCCAGTCTAAGCAGACTGTTGATAAGGCCTGTTGGGTGAAGTGCAGTGATGGCCCACCTCAGCCTTGGACAGTTATCAACAGCAGACTCTGGCTACATGGGCACCGATGGTAACAAATTTGCAGAATGAACATTTCCCAGAGAGGTGGGCGTGCTGCTACCTCTTGGAGTCATGACTTACAGGTCATGCTGGGGAAATCCTAAAATATTTAGGAGTTTGAAGGCTAGCTGAAGTTCTTGCTAAATAGGGACAAACGATAAAAATTGTTTTGTTTACCTTTATGATCTTATTTTCATGTCTAGGCTGGTGCCACTCGTAAAGGCCATGCAGTCAGCACTCCCACACATTACTACGGTGAGTGGATGATACTTGGCAAGCATTGTTGTGCCGGCTCACCACAACCAGTGTTGCTCATTCAAATTTTGTTCTTCTTACTTGTTCATAATGTAATTATTCTCACTGGGTTTTCATCTCAGGATTTTCTCTTGGGCCGTAGTGTCCTAAAGTTCCTTAACACTGTGAGCAGCGTAGACGTCACTCCCCTGTTCCACGTTCACAGGGCATCTCAACCTGAATCATTAAATCCTTCCTCAGCCATGGGATGTATTTTCCAACCTCATCTTTGGTACCCCTGGACCATCCATTTTGAGTTTTTCCCCCCAGAACCCATTAGTTTTATATGAAATTCCTATAAATTGGCCCTCTAAGGCTTCTGTTCTTTTTTCTCTTAGTTTCCATCTTGTTGTCATCATCCATCTTGTTGTCATAATGTTTTATATCCTGGGGAACTGCCTTGATTTTAACTTCTAGCTTAAAAAAATTTTTTTTTTGAATTTTCAGAAATTATGTTTTCAATACCAAAAGCTCTTTTTTCTTGTTGTTCTTGGTTTCTTCTTTTAGTGTCCATTACGCACGCACGTGTGTGTGTGTGTGTGTGTGTATGTATTTTTTGGTAGGTATAAATCGTCTCACATCTGAGATTTCTAATTGGAGTTTGTTGCTGTTTTTTAACTTCTCTCTGCTCCTTGAATTATCTCTAGTTCCTCTGGGATCAATTTCTGCTCTTTGTAACTATGTACGATGATAATGGAGTCCCAANTGTATGTATTTTTTGGTAGGTATAAATCGTCTCACATCTGAGATTTCTAATTGGAGTTTGTTGCTGTTTTTTAACTTCTCTCTGCTCCTTGAATTATCTCTAGTTCCTCTGGGATCAATTTCTGCTCTTTGTAACTATGTACGATGATAATGGAGTCCCAATGGTAAAGAATCTGCCTGCCAATGCAAGAGATGTGGATACGATCCCTGGGTTGGGAAGATCCCCTGGAGAAGGAAATGGCAACCCATTCCAGTATTCTTGTCTGGGAAATCCCATGGACAGANAATGGAGTCCCAATGGTAAAGAATCTGCCTGCCAATGCAAGAGATGTGGATACGATCCCTGGGTTGGGAAGATCCCCTGGAGAAGGAAATGGCAACCCATTCCAGTATTCTTGTCTGGGAAATCCCATGGACAGAGGAGCCTGGTGGGTTACAGTTCATGGGGTCACAAAAGAATTGGACGTGACTCAGTGACTAAACAACAACAACAATAATGTGTTAACCAACCTCACTGTGGTGATCATTTCATAACATTTATGTATATCAAAGCATCACATTTTACACCTTAAATTTACAGTTATATGCCAATTATATCTTGATAAAACTGGAAACAAAATCAAAATAAAATAAAAAATTATTTTGACTATTAAAAAAAGATGCTGGTAAACTGTGCTTAGAGATCTTTGGTTTTCTATTTATATTTCAAACCGAATAGTTGGGAGGGGGTTCAGTTTATATTAGTGGGTCTATTTCCTGATATACTTTGCCTCTCCGGTGGTGAGGAGTCTGACTAAAAACCTTCTGCAGTTGAGGGGAGGCATTCATGGGCAGGATTGCTGTAGGGTTAGTTGGGCAGGGAGCCAGCAGTTAGGTACTAGTCCCCCAAGTTCCAGATTGAGGAGGGCATTACTTGAAGACCCCAGTTCCCATACCATAAACCACAGATATTCTTCTGTGGCTGATTCAAGAGATTTGTTCCAGAGGTTATGATGCTGCTGCTGATAAACACAATAGCTAATATTGATGGAGCTGTTGGTCATGTGCCAACCCCAAGAACATCACATACATAAAAGCATCTGCCCCTCACAGCAATCCTTTGGGTTATTACCACACACAAGGAAATGGATGCACAGATAGATTAAATAACCTGACCGAAGTCACGCAGCAAGCAGTAAGCGACAGAAGCAGGTTTTGAACCAATGCTCCGCAGTCCATTCTGCTCATCTCTAGGTTACATTTCTGGGCTGATTTCCCTCTGAGTAGAGGTGGAATTGAGGAGTAATTAAAACAGCTTTTCATACATAGACCGTAGTTTTCACAGACTGCAAAGTAATTAGCCTCCAATTAAAATAAATAAATTTATATATAAAAAAGAACATATTGATAGCCCTATGTTTCTCTCTTATTTAAAAACTCTGGGTTAGGGGTTGTTTCAACTTTGCTACTAATAGAAAAGCTCTTACCTCACTGCAGTGCCTCTTGTAGCAAATTCTCTGCTAGTTCACCTCCTCAGGGGCTCCCATTTGCATCCAGTCACCCAGAAATGTGTTGAAATATCTCATTCACTAATGACCACCATTCTTCATACCCCCATCTAATACACTCTGCTGTTATTGTTTCTTGTGTTTCTATCTTTTTATTTCAGTGAACCCTCAAAGGCCTTGTAAATTTGTGCTCAGGATTCCATCTTGAAATAACTTTAAAAGTAAGTATGTTTTTTATAGTTATTTTGGCCATTTTGCTGCATTGAAATGGCATTGTGCAAAGATTCAAGCTGTACTGTTAATTTCCATTCACTTATCTTACATTTGCATACAATCAAGAGAGAAACTCACATGGATACAGAATTTAATAAGTATAAATTCCAAACAGATTATTCTGTATAATTTTCACTAGGACTGCAAGAAGATACTTAATGGGCTGGAGGAAGGGTTTATTTATGCTTGAATCAGTTTGAATGTTGTAGGTACTTCAGCGAAGCAATTCTTTGGAGGAATTTGAGGGATGATAGTTTGTACTTCAGAACTGAGTGAGTTCCTGAGTGATGATCTGAAGTGAATTATGAGATGCTTATCCTATGTTGGCAAAACATTTAGTATCAAAGCAAGCAAATTTATTTTTTTTCCTCACGAAATGTTCAAAACTTTTCTTCCAGGATTATTGTAATGACTAAACCACCTAATAAATATGAATAAAAGCATAAGGACTGGCATGTTGTAGGTGCTTGATTAACATTAGTTTCCTCTGAAGTTGTGACATCTCAAAGAAAACTGAAGCATTAATATTAGAAGCAGTAAACTGATTCAGTGTGCAGAACAGAAGGTAATATAGGGCTGTAGTCAAGTTCATGGACTCTGGAGTCATACCAACAGAGGTTCAAGTCGTCACTCTGCCTTTTAATTGCAGGTATCTTTTGACTCAGTTTCCTTATCTATAAAATGGAAATTGTCGTATCTATTTTGTGCATCTATTAGGAGGATTAAAGGGGATAATGTGTGTGATATACCTGGTGCCTTTTAAGTGGATTTAAGTACTTAGCATCTATTATGTGGCAAGATGATTAATGATGTTACTGGCTATTACAATGATTAACATAACTTCCATACTTTAAGGATATGTTTTACACCAGTAAAGTAGAGAGCATAAAGGCATTGGGTCACAATGGGGTCTTCACAGCACATGATGCTTTATAGAGATCATTTTCCCATAGTATTAAGTGGAGCTTCAGTTCTTGGGGATAAGACAGAAAGTTTCACGCTCAAATAAGTTAAGGAAACAAAATATTCTATCCCATTTTGCATATTAAAGATCTAATAAATTTCTCCTTTAATCAACTTTGTTTAACCTAGCATTTCCTCCAAACTCTTAATCCATACAATAGCATTTATAATCTGGAGCACCAATGTTATGGAACATTTTTTGGGAAACTTGGCTTTATGTCTTTAGGTTTAAGTGTATAGTTCTATTCTATCCGAGTTTTTGCATTTAGTGATCATTAGTCAAGTTTTCATTTCAGGCGTCTAGATATCTAAATCATCTAAAATAGTGAATAGTGGTGTTTCTGTAGTAAAGCACACACAGTTTTATTTCAGAACAAAAAATGTATGCATTGACTCCAAAACTGTACTAGTGGACACTTGGGGGAAATATCACAAAAAAGAATCAGGTTAAATTAATGTTCTGAATAGAAAAAAAATAAGTGCTTATTATCAAAAGGGTCATTGAGTTGCTCCAGCCAACTGTATGCGGTGGAGGCAGCCAATCTCCAGAGATGGTTACCATGACCCACATCTTCTAGTGCTCACTCCCTTCCAGGTTGTCTGGATGGGCCCTATCTATCAATCTAACCAACAGAATGTGGAAGTTCTATGCCTAAGTGTGAAGAAGGCTGGGTAGCCTCTGTGCTTCATGGAAATTCTGCTGGGAAGGTGATATGTGGAGTATGGGGAGTAGGAGAGACCCTCAGGCCAGAGAGAGAGAGAGANTTGGGGGCAGGAGGAAAAGGTGACGATGAGATGGGTGGATGGCATCACCAACTCGATGGACATGAGTTTGAGTGAACTCCGGGAGTTGGTGATGGACAGGGAGGCCTGGTGTGCTGTGGTTCATGGGGTCGCAAAGAGTTGGACACGACTGAGCGACTGAACTGAACTGTAGAGGCGTGGGCAGAAAAGTATCAAGGTGACTCAAGTCTTCATTTTACATTGTTTTCCTAGATACGAGTTGAGTGTAGTGTTTAAAATTTGTTCTCAGTTGCCCTCTGACAATTTTATGCTGATTGAATTTACAAGAGCCTAAAAGGGCAAAAATATTACAAAAATAGCTTGTCAAAATACTGCAGAAAAACACCTTTTTAGCCAATCATATTTTGTTTCAGAACTTTTTTCCTTTGGAGAAAATTACCAAAAAGATCTAAAAATAGATTCAGCTCAAGCTTTGTTTTTTAGTTTTTAAAATAATACACAGATCAAAGACAACATGCTTATTTTTGTTTAACAAGGAAAAAATATTACTGTCTCATTCTCATAGGCTTATTTCCAAGTCAGGTCCTGTAAGATCATTTTTCCTCCCCCTTCAGATTGATGATTCTTATTTAAAAAGTGACTACAATATGAAATGAAACTACTTCACCGGTGGCTTTTCACAGAGACAGGTTGGAGAAGGAGGGGCAAAGAATGAAGTGTCCCCAGTAGAGAATGTGGAGAAGGGCTAGGAGAAGAAATAAATAAAAGTAGAAGAGGCTTTGCTTCATTGTTTTTTTTTTAATTTTTTAAAATATAAATTTATTTAATTGAAGGCTAATTAGTTTACAATATTGTATTGCTTCATTGGTTTTTGTAATTGTTATTGATGTGAGAGGAATGACTGAAGTAATGATAACCAAGAGCAGCCTTCTGGGAAATTCTGGACAGCAAATGCATGAAATCAAACGCTAATGCTCTACCAATAATGGAGATAATAAATTTTTTTCCTCAAGTTGTGCAGGCCAGCTTGTGTTTCCTTTGAATGTGACTCCATGAAGAGATTGAGTCATATTCTTGGGATTTACTAGGTTTACAACCAAAAGGTCATTATCAAGTCAATTAAATAATGACATGGGAGACAGTATTTTAGGTACTGTAGGGGAGAGAAGAGAATAAAGTTGACAAGTTCTCAAGTTATCAGTAATCAAGTAGGAAAGAAATTATGTTAACAGAATAACACAGCAGAACGTAGTAGTTAAATTAAGGCTAGGAGGGAGAATGCAGCTATGCCTGAAAGTGGAAGGTTTATGACCTCTCTGACAATCAGTCTGCATGAAAGACCGTGCACTGATTTGCACTTTTTAAGAAAAGAATAAAGACATTTTTGTTTATTTTCTTGTCAGTCTGCTTGGAAGGGCACTTGATGGAGCAGAAAAGGTAGAGGTCAGTGGAACGGGCAAGATAATTTTCTCCTCTCTCTTGGCTACTGGACAGGTTTTGAATCCCTGCTCAGTGAATTGTTAATACTAGTCAAGATTAAAGTAGTTGGTTTCACTAAGACCTTTCTAAAATACTTAGCTTAAGTAGGATCACTTAGTGGTCCAAGTGGCCGAGTATGGCACAGAGATGAGGAGGGTGCCTCCACAATGTCTGAAAAAGTGGGCAGTCAGTAAATACCCAGTGAACAAACAAAACAAACACTGAAACACTGGGACTGCTGGCTTTGGGCGCAGCAGGAACTCATGCCTTGGCATGGACATGGCTGGTGGTGGTGGGCACCATTAACACTGGTGGCAAGGGGCAGTTCTTAAGTTACTTATAGGAAAAGGACGAGTGGGCTCTGAAAAAGAATAAGACAAGTCACATCACAGAGGGACTAGAGGCACCAACTTGTTTACAGTATGTATGAGATACTCAGGAACTCAAAGTACCCCTTGTGATGGGTAGAGAAGATAACAGTGGAGAGGAGTTGATTTGCATGTACCAGCAGCTTCAGGTAAGAGCAAGAAATTTATTTCATGGATATTAAAAGGACTTTATTTGTATCTACTTTTTGATGGAGCCTAAGGATGTTTGGGTTATAGAAGGTATAATGTCACAAGGCTAAATCTAAAGATTTTCTGTGCTGTGGAAGAAAAGAACAAAGTAGTCTGATCCAGATGAAAAGAAACTATATGCCTGGTTGTATACAGTATGGTTATTTTTAACAATGTTGTACAGGTTAGAATGAGGGAAATGCCAAAGGGAGTAGGCCAGTTTTCGTGTCCTTGACTTCCAGACTCAATAGGTGACCTCTTTGAACAGTGAGAACCACGTGTTTGGGAAAATGCTCACTCTGAGGTAGGATGGGAAGGACTGTCTTCCTTGTGCTGAGCAGCATCCCAGGGATACCAGGAGCCGTTTCACAGTCCAGCCTTGAACACTTCTCAGAGAACCCACTGAAAATCCCAGGCCAATTTAGTTTGAAGCAGAGCACAGAAAATTTATTGCACAATGCAGTGTACATTTAAGAGGGTTTCTTTGGGCAAAAATAGTTATGGGGTGAATTCTGTTCTTAAAGACATCCTTTTCTTCCAAGGTCATGCGGCAGTGACTCCACATGGCAGCTATTCCTCTGGAACAAACCTTCAAGTGATAGAAAAGACCAATCACCTTCTTAGGGAAGTCAGACACATATCCTTAGGGCATCGACTAGAGAGCAAGTACACTTTTGAAAGTGAGAAATCTCTAAACTTCTTGTGGTAATGTAAACTTATTTGTATTTATTAGAAGTTATATAATAAAGTATTAAAATACAATAAAACCATGAGATAATACTAGTGATGCTGCAAGCACCTTGAAATGTGAATATAGGAATGAGAACCTTGTTTGGCTTGCTTCTCTTCTCACAGATCTGTCAGTTTCCTTTGCCATTTCACATTTTTCATTTCATTTTCCTCTTCATGTCTTCCCTGGATCCACCCGAGTCACGTGACATGTGGTTCTCTGTCTCACAGAATCACAGACCTAAAAAGTCACCTCAAAAGCCCTCTGTGTCAGGACACCCAGTTTATAACTTCAACCTGTCCTGTTCTTTCAGAGATCCCCATTTTTCCTGCTACCTTTGTTTCTGCACTGTCATACTTTTTTGAAATAGCTTTCAAGTTGCCTTTGTTTTTCCATTTTTGCTGTCAAAGTTCCCAGCATGACGAAGACAACTTCACTTTCAGAATCCACAGTATTAGGTGTGGTTACTCATAGTTGCAACCTAGATGGTAGATAGTCCTTTCTTGACTCTTATGCTCTGCAAATGTTTAAACGGCTGTCTTGAAAAAGGATTAGCTGGGAAAAGACTAGGATATACCTTAATGTATCACATCTGTGCCTTTGTATACATATATTTTATCCTAGGTTACACTTTCTTTTCCTGTTACATCCTCTTGGCTGGGAGTAAAGGAATGATATCATGGATTAAAATGTCATTTCTGGCAATTCATTTCTGACTGACATTAAGTAGGCCCAAAAGATGGGATCTTAAACGACTGTTAGAGTAAAACACACAGTACTTACATTGCCAGTAATATAACAATTGGTCTGCAGTAATCAACAATCAGTACCTCAGTGGATTATGCTGATAAATTTCCTGGAAAGAGACTTCCTGAATCTTAATGATAATTTAAAATATCATATACAATCAGGTTTATTTTAATGATGGCCCTAGTATCTCACTACTAGGAAGAGAGACCTTAAGCCTAAATCTAGCAAAGGAGGTAGGTGCCAGGGTGAAGGCAATGTAGTGAAGTGGTTAGGCATGGATTCTGTGGTTCGAATGACCCAGATATACAGCTCAGTTCTGGAACATACTGCCTATGGGCCCAAGGAAATGCTATCTAACCTCTCAAAGCCTTGGTTTCCTCATCTGTAAAAACAGAGTACATTTGTTATGAAGTTTATGTGAAATGATGCAGCCTAAGATCTAAGCACAGTGCCTGATAGAGAGTCCACTTTCAACAAACGGCAATGAAGTAGGCATTTGTCATTATTCTGAGCTGTTCATTTAATTCACTGTATTGTATTTGGACGTTCCTTATATTCTAGGTCTAATTGGGATGCAGAGCCAGTGCATGAGTATAGAACCTGCCAAAGAATGGCAGACCCTTTCTTTCCCAGTGTCCCTCATGGCTAGGGTGGCTGCGTGACCCAGGCTCAGCCAGGCAGATCCAGACTCTGAGTCACAAAGGGGCAGAATGCAGGAAATGTGCCTTGATGGTAGAGACTGGCAGCTGCAATAGCTCCTGCAGTCAAGGTGGGTAGCAAGGCTAAGCAATGTTGTGGAGATTCCGAGGTTAAGTGTCTGGTAGAAGCACCAGCCCATTCTCAGTCTGGCTCTCCAGTTTTCCCACTGCTTAGTTTTAGGAACCCTAATTAGGGAAGTGATTATTGTGTCACTTTTAAAGCTACATATGTTAAGTAAATGCATCTGGAGATGTATTTTGAAAAGACTGCTGTTTTATCTTAATCCACAAACACCATATGGCCAGGAAGTGTGTCTGCCCTGTTCACCCTGTAATGCTTAAAAATTATCCAGCTATATAGTAGTTAACGCTTAATAAACATTGACTGAATAAATAGTGAGTTATGAGTACAGAAAGAACAATTACAGTGACATGTTACACTCTCTTCCCCAAAAGGGAAAGAAACTATTGTACATGTAAAGCAATCATGAGCTGGTATCCCTGCTCCAGGAGAAAATAAAGGTGGGAGAATACACTGCTGGACATGTCTTCATTCACAGGTACAGGCTAGAGTGGAAGGGGGGAAGATCCCAGATAGGAATTTCTATATTTAAAATGTTGGTAAACGTTGAATTAGGAAAATCAAAATATTCTCATGTGTGTGAGGATGCTCAGTTGATAAGTCATGTCTGACTCTTTGCAACCCCATGGACTGTGGCCCACAGAAACCTGTGGACAGGTTTCTCTGTCCACGAAATTTTCCAGGCGAGAATACTGGAGTGCATAGCCATTTCCTCCTCCAGGGGATCTTTCTGACCCAGGCATCAAACTCAATCTCCTACATTGGCAGGCAGATTCTTTACCACTGAAGCCCCCACTCTTCTCATGACAACTGGCTAATTATATATATATATATATATATATATATATATATATATGAAAAATATTTAAAGCATTAAAAGATGTCACAATAGTGAGGAATTATTGGAAGAAAAGGGGACTTGTAGGGATGAGCACAGCATCTGGAGCTATTTTTACCCTGACGACATTTGTTGATCCACCAGAGGCAGCTTAGAATCTAAATTATTCTGGTGGCCTCTCAGTGCTAAGGACGAAAAAAGAATCCTAAAGGCCCAAAGGCGGGCACTATGTGCTTCACACTTGGCTTTGGAGTGGGACCTACAGAGCAGAGCCCTGGGAGTCAAATAAGCGCCAAGTCGTTTCTCAAAGTGACCAAACCCCAGCTTTACATCTCTGAGGGTCCACAGAAATCTCAAGCTCTGAAACTGGATGAAAGTTGGATTGGATTTCTAGCATTCCCAGATGCCTGGCCAAAGCAAACAAATCTTCTACAGAACAACAACTTCACTTTATGCCTCAAATTGTTTCTACAAATATTTTGTCAAATACATGGGAAGGAAGATTGGTAGAAAAGATACTGTGAGCAAGAGCCAATCAAAAGTAACAAATTAGAAATGAATACTGGGGGACTTCAGATACTGGAATTATCAGACATAGATTATAAAACAATGCTGGGCATATTCAAGATGATAAAGGTGGGACATAAAATTGGGGGGGACAGAAATATACATTTCAATAAAAATAGAAATTCTAGAATTAAAAAAAAATGCTGTAATAAAAATTTAAAACTTAGTGGACAGGTTTAGGGGAAAAAAAAACAAACATCTGACAACAGGTTAGTAGAAATTACCTAAAGAGAAGCATGAAGTGATAGAAAAAAGAACAGGAAGACACACAGAATATGTGAGAAAGTTTAATATATTTTTAACTGGAAGAGAAAAGATAGAAACATGGCAGAAGGGATTTAGAGATTATGACAGAATTGTCCAGAACTGATCGAAGGTGTTAACTGACAATAGGAAATTGAATGAATCCCAGGCAGGATAAATAAAAAGAAACTCAAATCTACAGCATGAAATCACAGAAAAACAATGCTAAAAGGCAGTTAGAAAAAGATTTCCTTCAAAGGAGAAGCAAATAGACTAATAGCTGAGGTCTCCACAGCAAACATGGAAGCTGGAAGAAAGCAGAGCTACTTTAGTATGCTGGAGAAAAAGAATGACTAACTTAGAACCTATTTATTTTTTTGGCCACACCAATGTGGCTTGTGAGAACCCTGACCCGGGATCAAACCCGGGCCTTTGACAGTGAAAGCATGGACTCCTAACCACTGGGCCAACAAGGAATCCCTCAGAACTTTCATCTCTTGAAAACATCCCACAGAAAGAAGGTGGCATAAACATATTTGGACAAACGGAAGTTCAGAGATCATGCCACAGACCCATCTAAACTAAAGGACATTTTCAGGGATGTTTGGGAGGCAGAAGGAAAATGATTCCAGAAGGAAGGTCAGATAACCAGGAAAGAGTGATGACATCTTAGTTGCTCAGTCATGTCCAAATCTTTGAGACCCCACGGACTGGGGCTTGCCAGGCTCTTCTGTCCGTGGGATTCTCCAGGCAAGAATAATGGAGTAGGTTGCCATTTCCTTCTCCAAAGGAAAGTAGTATCTGAGTAATACTAAGTGAGACTGACCATGTAAAAGAAAAGCAATGTCTTGTGTATTTGCATATAAATGAGAGGGAATGAATTAAAGAGTTTTAAGGTCTAGGCATTGTTGACAGGAAGGAAAATGGACATAAAACTTTGACATCAGACTTTGGTAGTTCAAGGAGGCATGCTGCAGCTTCTATGAAAATTACTGAAAACAGTAAAAGAGTGCATGCATGCTTAGTCGCTCAGTCATGTCTGACTCTCTGCGACCCCATGGACTGCAGCCAGCCAGGCTCCTCTGTCTATGCGGGTTCTCCAGGTAAGAATACTGGAGTGGGTTGCCATGCCCTCCTCCAGGGGAATCTTCCCAACCCAGGGACTGAACCCAGGTCTCCCGCATTACAGGCAGATTCTTTACCATCTGAGCTACCAGGGAAGTCCAGTAAAAGAATATACAACCATAAAAGTATATTTGGAGGGAATCATAGATGGAAAAACTTGAATCATAAAGCTAATCCATCCAAAAGATGACAGGAAAGGGGAGGAAAAAGAACACAGAACAACTGACAAAGTAAAAAACTGCCTAATTTAAAATCCAATAACTGCATTTAACTTAAATAGATTAAGTGCCCCCGTCAAAAGAAAAGGATTTTCAGAACAACAATAGTCAAATATAGGTAGCATACAAGAAATGTATTTTAAATATGAGGACATTAAAGAGCTGAAAGTAACAGAAAAAATGATCTGCCATGTAGGAATTGAGTACAAGAAAGGTAGTATAGCCATATTGATAAAAGATTACTAAAGAAAAGATGGTCACTTTAAAATTCAAGTTCAATTCACTAGAAAAATATGGTAGTTTCTATTTGTATGCATTCAGTAACATGTCTAAAATGAACACAATTGTATTAGGAAAAAAATTTCTCACTGCAGTTGTGAATTTGTCAGATACATATTCTTTATGTGTAACAAGCAGACAAAATTAGTGAAATATAGAAAATGCTAAAACACAATTAGTAAACAACCTCTTGGACATAGATCACTGACCTCAACTGTGAACACTTTAAGAACACGTGTTCAGTTGCTTCTGACTCCTGGCGACCCCATGGACTGTAGCCTGCCAGGCTCCTCTCTCTGTTCTTGGGATTTCTAGGCGAGAATACTAGAGTGGGTTGCCATTTCCTCCTCCAGCAAGACCACATAGTGCGTTGACAAAACTGATTATATACTTGGCTCTGAATACAAGGCAATTATGCTGAGAAAAAAAATCAGTAATTGGGAAACCCAAATTTTCCTATTCCTATTAAAAAGGGCTTCTCTGGTAGCTCAGATGGTAAAGAATCTGCCTGCAATGTGGAAGACCTGGGTTCTATCCCTCGGTTGGGAAGGTCCCCTGGAGGAAGGCATGGCAACCCACTCTAGTATTCTTGCCTGGAGAATCCCCATGGACAGAGAAGCCTGGCGGGCTAGTCCATAGGGCTGCAAAGAGTGGGACATGACTGAGTGACTAAGCACACACACACTATTAAAATAATCCAGTAATGCTAGAACTTCCCTCAAAGGTAACTCCAGGTCTAGTTAACTCAACCAATTAAAAAACAAATGAAGAAAGAAACCAACGTATAGAAATACTATCATCCAGATGACCGGCTAGAAATCTTTAAGAATGAGGAAGCCAGGGCACCAGGGAGAGGAGCTTGGAGGATTCCTAGACTTCTCTTTCAGCAGCTGGTAAAACAGTAAAGTTGAAACTCCTGCCACCAGTGCCTACTCCAAGTTTATTTCTTTAAAAGACAGCATCAGATACATTTCTTTATCTAACTGATGATTATTGAGCCTTTCAGAATATATGTTGGGGGAGGAGGGAGCAAAGAGGAAAATTGCTGATTTGGACTTTATTCTATCAGAAACACTTATGAGATTGAAGTGAAAGAACCCATGTCTTTGAGGGCAGATCCTGACATGGAGGTGGTGTGGGTGGGGATCCTGAGAAGGCAGGCAGGAGGGCCATTTGTTGGAGCCTTCCAGTCATGAATGATCTCGGGTATAGACTTCAGAAGTTCTGTCCAAACGAGGTTAAACACAGGCATTGTAATGAATGTGCCCACGTGAGTATTTGTGTCTTGAAAGTGGTAATCTGCAAAATGTTACCATATAAGAAGTACTAACATTTTCATGACTCCATTTTGGCATTAGTCATTTTTTTCATATACTTTGAAAAAACGGAAGAACTAGGGCCTAATGGGTGGGGAGCATGGGTCTCCGGGTATTTTACCTTACTTCATTGGGTTTCCAAAGGGCTTGGAAACCCCTGATTGTATTACATGATGAGAATTCTTCCTGTTTTACTCTTTTGGTGATGACTTTGTCATCTACCAGCTACCGAGGGAGAAGTCTGAGAATACCGCCAGGCTCCTCTGTTTGATGCCTTGCTTCCCCATGGTCTCTGGTGTACAAACTGCTTTTTTGTCCTGACAAAGACTCCCTTTCCACTTTTGCCTGCGATCTTCCCACCCCAGACCCTACAGGGCCAGATTTACACCTACTGGGCTCAGAACCCAACCCCATCAGGGATCCCTGGCCAACCAGTCTGCAATTCCGTCAGCCCATGAAGAAGGAAGCACTACGTATTTTTCCCACTGCTACCCTCTTCCCCTTCCCCATCTTGTGCCTCTGACACTTTCCCTCAGGTTGGCATCCCTGAATAGATAGCTGCAAGACCAGAAATGGAGGGCCTAAGAGGCATCCATGAGTGGTAAGGAGAGAACAGAGGATGGCAGGAGGTGGGTGGGAAGAAATCTTTTCTTTCTATGCCTTAGTAAGGTCTTAGCACAGTACCAGCTAGCTAAGCACCTCAGGAATGAGCATGAGCTCATTATTTGGCCTCACAAAAAAAGGACTCCACTGGAATCTACTTTTGGATTACCAGTGAAACAGAATAAAAATTGCATCTCTGTAAGTTCTGATCCTCAGCTTTACAGGAACATACACTTTGATAAAGGCCAAAAATCAATGAAACAACAAAAAATGTAGTTTAACAGAGTGAGCCTCTCTCATCAGGACCAAGTGAGAGGATGCTGGTGGAGGCAGTTAGCAATCTCAGGTGTCTGACAGGTGTAATGAACATCTGACTTACCGTGAGTTACTATGACTACTGAAGAAAGGTCTGAACACTCACAACCTTCCATCAGGCCAGAAAGGGACTGTACGACAGAAACTTTTTTTTTTTTTAATGGTGGCAGCAGTGTCCTTGGATTTAACAGACCAGAAAAAAAAAAACACAATTTTTTTAGGTACCCTTCTAGACAGCAGTGGCTATTTGACAGAGTACTGAGTAATGAGATGAAAGATGAAATCTATGGTAGGGCTTTTAAGAAAACTATGGATTTCTTGATTTAAAAAAGGAATAAACTTAAATGACATGGGCTTCCCAGGTGGCATTAATGGTAAAGAATCCACTTGCCAAAGCACAAGACACAAGAGATGCAGGTTCGATCACTGGGTTCAGAAGACCCCCTGGAGGAAGAAATGGCAACCCACTCCAGTATTCTTGCCTGGAAAATTCCACAGCAGAGGACCCTGGCATGGTATATGGTCCACGGGGTCGAAAAAAGTTGGACGTTACTGAGCACACAAACGACATACGCCCTGGTGCTTCATCCATTCTTAGGCTTTTCCCTTTTCGCTTGACTGGAATGAGGTTTCAGTGCCTGCAGATTCAGCAGCCATCTTTTGACCACAGGAAAAATCTACTTGCTGAGGATGGAGACAAAGAGGAGAAAGCAGAGTCCTGACAAAATCTGGAAGCCGCTATTGGCTCTGGGCTGCTACTAGTTACTGAAGCAGGTTCCTTCTGTCTGACACACAGCAAGCTGGAATGCTGAGATTCCGAGGTCTGCCGCAGAAAGAGGGTTTATTCACAAGGCAGCTGAGCGAGGAAACAGGAGGAAGTCTCAGATCCACCTTCCCAAGGCGAGGGGCTCAGGGTTTTTATGGGATGAGAAATAAAGCAGCAGAGCTGTTGGAAGCATGGAGACCATGAGGAAAGGTGATTGAAAAAAAAGGTGCAGTAATCATGGATCTAAAAGGTGCAACTAAGCCTCTGCACATTCAACTGGAGACACTCCAGTGTGGTAGGCCCTCTGAGGTCAAACGGTCACTGAGCAGACACTCAAACATGCCCAGTTGCAGAGCTATGACCCTAGCCAGTCTTAACCAGCTCAATGTGAACTAGGCACAGAGGATTCCAAGTTATTGGAGAATAGCTTAGGCAAACATTTAGGCTATGTGCTGTTTGAAAAACATACTAGGCTTTTTAGGAACAATGAAAAGGACTAAAGGCAGGTCAAACAAACTTGACTAAAGATTACCTACAACTTCACTACCTCCAGACTCCCTATTAGGGCTTCCCAGGTGACTCAGGGGGTAAAGCGTCTGCCTGCAATGCAGAGACTTGGGTTCGATCCCTGGGTCAGGAAGATCCCCTGGAGAAGGAAATGGCAACCTTCTCCAGTACTCTTGCCTGGAAAATTTCATGGATAGAGGAGCCTGGAGCCTGGTAGGCTACAGTCCATGGGGTTGCAAAGAGTTGGACACAACTGAGTGACTTCACTTCATACTTATTATGAGGGCAAGAATCATCATTTTATTTAAGTAATTCATAATTATAAATGTTAATGCTACTCATAGCTTAATGCAATGATAGCTAATTCATCTACCCCTATAAATTACAAAATCAAGTATATGTAAAATAAAGTCTATGTTGAGTTGCAAGTACCTGGTCTGGTGGTTGAAAGACTTACCACCTAATTAAGTGATCTGCTTACACTCAGACTCATAGCTCACAGCACATGAGGTTCAAATTTGTGTTCCAGCAAAGTGATAAATTTCAACATGGAGTTGATCTTTGTGGTCTCTTCCAAATGTTAAATCTGCTAACTTGCAAATGTTAAATCTTCTAAAGCAGAGTGTCTGGATTTTACTTGAGTAGAGGTATTATATCCTACAACTCAGAAAATAGGAGGAATTTTAACTTCATGATCAGAATTTCCCTAAACGGCTTATAACTTTCCAATGACTACAACATTAAGCTCTAGAATATATGTATTCTACCAAACAACTAATCTAATTCAGGACACATGACATCCATTTACAGATTTAGTTGACTAGCTCATTCATACATTCATAAGGAAGACATTGTGCAAAGTATCATTTGAAAGGGATGCTGACTAAGGGCTGCTTGAGCATCTTTTTGAAACCTGGGAATCTTCACAAAGCTCTTAGCCTGTATAGTGGCTCTGGCACCCATAGAAACTGAAATCTTGATATTATAGCTTTCTGGGTAAGGATTTCAGTGTTTCTCAAAACTTTTTCTGTAATACAGCTGACCTGATAAATACTTTTAAACAGAAGGGTGCTGCTGAGAAACAAGTTCTCGACTTTGTTGCTGCGGTTGTTTGGTCGGTAAGTTGTGTCTGCCCTTTGCAACCCCATGGCTTGCAGATGCCAGGCTTCCCTGTCCTTTACTCTCTCGTGGAGTTTGCTCAGATTCGTGTCCTCTGAGTCAGTGACACTATCTAAGTATCTAATTCTCTCCTGCCCCCTTCTCCTTTTGCCTTCAATCTTTCCCAACAACAAGGTCTTTTCCAATGAGTCTGTTCTTTGCATGACAAGGCCAAAGAATTGGAGCTTCAGAATCAGTCCTTCCAATGAATATTCAGGGTGGATTTCCTTTAGGACTGACTGGTTTGATCTCCTTGCAGCCCAAGGGACTCTCAAGAGTCTTCTCCAGCACCAGAGTTTAACAGTGTATTAAAAAGTAGAGACCTCACTTTGCTGACAAAGGTCCATATAGTCAAAGCTACAGTTCCTTCCAGTAGTCATCTCTTTGACTACCTTCTTTAAATTCATAGTAAATGTGAGCTTATTAAAGATGTCTCTTAGTAAAAACCTGTTAACATATATTTTTTAGCTCAGCATAGCTCACAGAGCCCTTTTCTTCTATAATGATTAACAGCCATCAACCACTTAGAATACTCCGGGAATCTAGAAAGTTTTCAGAATTCAAATATTTTTCCTCAAATTTTTTTCTAGCCTTAAGCTGTTTTGCTCACTGTTAGGAAAACTCATTTAAAACAACATTAGAGCAGCACTAACCTGCTTTGCAAATTCAGTTCATTAAATAAACTTCCTTTTCCCTTCACTAACTGAAATTGTTCACAGAGAATCTCTAAGACTCCTCTGTTGCAAAAATCATATGATTCCTTTCTCTTCTGGATAGTGAAGTTTTGTCTAGTTAATGGTATCTCTCTGGGTGCTACTTCCAATTGGTTGAACACCACTATTATCTCTTTCTATCCCAAAGTGGGAATGCACTGTGGTAATAAATCACCCCTCCTTCTCTGCACAAGTATTTGACTCTCCTAATTTCCAGAGTTTGTGAAAGCTATAATCAACCCATATGGACTCTATTAACATGGTTTGTAGGACTTTGGAAAAGGTTTGGGGAGATGGGGAAGGTCTAAAGATTGAGATAAGCTTACTCTCAACATCTACTGCAAACACTTTCAAGCAGAAAAGGACGCAGACTCCTCCACAAATAACGCAAATAATACAGAGTCAGCCAATAGAGTTGTAAACAAGGCAAAACAGTTATTGACATCTTTCTTTTGAAAAAACAAATTTTTTTGAAATTGCAAGAGTTTCTTAGAGTGGCAGAGTATACAGTCAAGACTTAAATTTGGTGGGTTGGTTTTTCACTTTGTCAACTACAAATTGACACTTGCCACAGGCACTTGCCATCTACCTCTACAAGGAATAAGTCATATGCTGCTGCAGCTACTGACCTTCAACACCGGTGAGAGGAGTTCAGGGTGGAGAACAGAAATGAGGCACTCTGTATCTGGGGCTGGTGGTAGAGAAACTGGCAGGACAGGTCTTCGGATAGTTACCTACTTTCAGGAACAGATTTTGTGAGCCTGATTCTTGTATTGCTTCATATCTAGAAAAACACTGAAATCCTACATGGTGATGACTATTCCTTGTGACTAGCAAAAGTTTCACGAGACTAGCAGAAACCTTTGGAGAAGTATGTGCTTGATTGTATGTATCGTCCCTTCACCAAAATCACATATATACTGACCTTCTCCCTGTGTCTCTTTGGAGCAATGTCTCAGAGCTATCTGAGGTGCTCTCTCTTGGGCTGCAGTCCTCATTTTGCCCCCAATAAAACTTATAACTCTCATATGTGCATATTTTTAAGTCGACTGCACCTCTAAGAATAGTGCTTTTATTTTACTAATTTGACAAACATTTACTGAGCACCCACCTTTTGCAAAGCACCATGTCAAAAATTCTGATGATGTCACAGATTGCATTTCCAAGTCAACCACAAAATTAACTCCCATCCCTCATAACTTCTAAGATGCAGCTTTAGCACTCTTAATGGGTAAGGCGGTCTATATTCCCTCTTCCTTGCAATCGGATGGACTGTGTGACTCTTGTGATCAGAGGATGGTGGAAACGATACAAACTTCTGAGGCCAGGGCATAATGGGAGAAACAGCTTCCACCTTGCCCACTGGAATTTTCTCCCAAAGCTTTAGGCGCCATGTAAGAAGCTTTACTGCCCTGAGGCTGCCATGCTGGGAGGAAGTTCAAACTAGCTCCTGTGCAGAGACCACAAGGAAAAGGCCCGAGATGATCTGAAGTCTAATAGACACAAGCTGCCCTCAGCTGCTCCAGTCCCCACTCCCACTGCAGCTGCATGCTAGACTCTAAGCCAGAACTGCCACACCAAGTGCTCCCCAAATTCCTGACTCTTGGAGACCATGAAGTGGAATGAAATGATTATTGTCTTAAGCCATTTGAAATCCAGCTGGGAAGACCAAATACACATAAGGAGAACAAAAGAGTGAATGACCGGAAGGGACAGACCTGAAAGGCTAGCAATTGGCTAACTATGGGAACAGACAGACAGATTTTCAAACTGGCCTGGAGAAGCCCCCTTCAAATCTTAAACCTGTCACATGTGGCTGAGAGTCCCAACAGGGCAAGACTGAAGAGTTGTTAAGGAATGAGATAATTTTTACATCCAGCTTCTGATTTGCAGAAATTCCAAGTCTGAAGTATTGTAAATTCACATTAGCATTTTTATGAGAATAAAAATGATCATTTTCATGAATCATGTTATTTGATTATAAAATTCCAATAGATTTTCAATTGGTCCAACTTACAATTCTGCTGAATCATTTATTTTTTTTTTAATGTAAATGTCTGGATCAAATTATTAAATACATGTAAGCATATTTTTCAAGAAGGCAATGGCAACCCACTCCAGTACTCTTGCCTGGAAAATCCCATGGACGGAGGAGCCTGGTAGGCTGCAGTCCTTGAGGTCGCTGAGATTCGGACAAGACTGAGCGACTTCACTTTCACATTTCACTTTCATGCATTGGAGAAGGAAATGGCAACCCACTCCAGTGTTCTTGCCTGGAGAATCCCAGGGATGGCGGAGCCTGGTGGGCTGCCGTCTGTGGGGTCGCACAGAGTCGGACAACGACTGAAGCGACTTAGCAGCAGTAGCAGCAGCAAGCATATTTTGGGCAGAAAAGCAATATAGTAAACTGACAGAAAAATCATAGGACATAATCTATGACATAAAGTGGTTTAAAATTTCACTGGACACTTTAAACAGAATCACACACAAACACAGATAAATAGCAACAGTAAGGAAGAAGTGTTAAGTACACAGGGTTAAGATACAAAGTAAATATAGAGTTTAATATTAATGCATTTATCTGTCTTAAAGTCATGTTTGCCTCAGTCTACCCTTGCCTGTACGCTTTTTATGGTTTCGACCTAGACATGGTAACAAAAATCCAAGTTCAATTAGGTTAGGTCTCCCATTTTATATGCCCTGATCTTTATCCTAAAGACGAGAAAAAAAAAAAAAAAACACATTTCCTGCACCACAAACTTTGCCTAGAATGTCTTCAAATACCTAGAGTAGCAGTTCTCAAAATGTACTTCATAGAACATTGTTAAAATGTCTTACCAAAAAATGAATGAAATAAATTCTTCATATTATGTCGTTACAATGCACATTAATATATTTTAAAGACTCTGAAAGTCCTGCAGTTAAGACATCTACAAAGTTGATTAATCATGGGTTTCCTAAATTTTTGAACATCAAAATTTCCCTTCCTTCCCTGCCCCGTCTTTCTTCCTTTTTTTGTGGGGAGGAGGGGTATCATTTTTTCACATAGCATTTACTAAAACATTTTGGGCACTGCTGCCTTAGGGGCAAAAGTGATAAGGTACGGTGAGTTTTTACCCTTTCTTTTGTCTTACCTATATGGCCTTGTGTAACTTACCTAACTCTTCTGAGCTGTTCAACTGCAAAGGAGGAATAGGAATAAGAAATTCAACCTTACAGAGTTGTTGTGAAGTGATAGATAAGTAACAACTTTTGTTTCCCTTTCCTTACAGAATTAACTTCCCCTTATAGGTTGGACCAGAACAGACCTTTCGGGCTTGCATTAGTGTTGATCCTTGTACCTAATGTTGAACAAATCATGCTCCTACATGGGGATTTTGGACCCAAAAGGAAATAAAACTTGGCCAAAATTTTTTCCTTGTTTGAGTCCTCTGGCTTAGACCCCTGACAATTCCTGGTTGCCTGGGTTCACATCCCATGTTCACCATTTATTAGCTGCATAGCTTAGGGGAGCTACTTAACTCTATGCCCCAGTTTTTCCCTCTGTAGAATGGGGACAAAAGTAGTAGCCACACCATAGGAATCTTATGAATATTAAACAATACTTTGAATAGAGCCTAGAATATGATGTGATGTTAATTATTACATACTTATAAATAAAGAGGTAGGTATAAAATTGAATAATTGGTTCTACTTTAGATCTAAAATAGTTGAGGTTAAATTATTTTGGTGCTGTACTGTGCTTTCTTTTTGGAACTATGTCAATTTTCCACTTTGTTAGCTTGAACCTGACCTCAGGAATGACACTGCCACTATGATCTTTTTGAATCATCTGTAATTTCTTTGTCCCACTCTTTCAGGCTCTCAAGATTTGGGAGGTCCAAAAAAATTAGATAAATGTTTCTATATTACCCTGACAGACTCTGTTAACCCTCATAGAACAAGCTGATATCTTTCTAATACATAATGATTGCATTTAATGAGAGGAAATTTGGCTGAGAATAGTTGTCACCATGGATATGCAGGCATAAGAAGCTGGTAGGGTGCAGAATGGGCACCATGAAAATTTCACAAGGTTGAAATCAGGGCAAAGCTCAGCATGTAGAATAAGCTGGAAGAATGCTCTTAGCACAATGATTATTAATATCTGCTAAAGAACCTGACCTTTGTTGCTGTAAACAAGACCAGATAATTATACATTCATTCTAAGAGAAACTTTGAGATGAAAATGGAGGCATTTGTCAAAGGAAACAGGAAAGTAATTTGTACTCAGCTGAAACACGGAGTTTTAGTCTTAATATGAGAGCTTTGCCCCTTGTCAGGAAAGATTTGTTACTTTAGGTAATGATTATAATTAGCCTTCTCATCCATGAAGGCTCTTATCCTCTCATTTTCTAGAAAAAAAAAAGTTGAAAAGGAATAAGCTATGTACAAATAGCCTTTGGGAGGGACATACTTTTCCCACTTTTGGGGGGTTGGGTTTGTTATTCACCTCAATAATTTATCCAAGATGAAAGGAACTTTGGGCTCCTAGAATCACAGGTAAATAAGGTGACCAACCTGCAGACTGGAGTCATTTTTTTCCCATCACTGACTCACAAGCAGGTGAACAAATAAACAAACATCAAAGGAGGCATCAAACATAGTTTGTTTATGGTTAGGCCACTCTGGGGTGACTGGTTGACCCAGTCTTCTCTTGAAGGTAAAATATTTTTCCAGGGAGGCAGTTCATCAGACTTACCAAGGTTTAAAGGAAATCCTTTAACCAAAACTTGATTTCCCCCCAATTCTTTAACTTGCACACACAAAGGTATAGAGGCTGATGTAAAAATGGTGTGATGTAAATAAATAAAAACACAAAAAAGATGACTCATTTCCAAGTCAAATTTCATTTTCATTCTTTGGAGTTAATGTCCTGTCCCTTTACATCTTTCTTTCCATTCCTGTCTTTTTAGAATAAGTGAAAGTTAGCACCGAATCTATGACATAACTGACTTTCATCCAGGTAAACAGTCAGCACCGGGCTAACTCTGCTAATACGCTTGACATTATCACAGAGGTATACCTGATTGGCTTGTGCTATGGTGCATGTCGTTAAGGAGACAGACCATGCCCAAGCTCTTCCATCTGCTGTCTGCCAGGTATTAGATTTTGTGCTTCATGCGTGCTATGAAAGGGTCTAGGAATGAGATTCCTAACTGTGATCAGTTAAAGAAGATAAACAGCATTCTCAGTTTTAAATAGTGTATCCAGGCCCTGAAATAGATGTGCCTCTTTGGATACACATTAATGGGCAAATGATCCATATTGACAATAACTACCATTAGAGTAGAAGGTGGAAGTAAGTCCTTGGGTCTGTATTTTCCAGACGATTTATAAAGTAAAACTGGAGCAGTTTCAGTAGGAAGGTAAGGCGCAGCTTTTAGGGCAGGTAGAAGTAGGCAGTAGGCAAGCATGTGGTGTTTTGTCAAGAAATTCAAACTGTTCCACTAGACCATAGGTTTAGTGAAAAGATGGTCAGGGACAAGACAGGAAAGCTGGCTGAGGTTGGATTGGGAGGTCTTAACATTTCCAAAAGAAGTATTTGGGGGTCTAATTTCAGATAATGGGCAGACACTGGAAGCTTATTAATACTGCAACATAAGGTTAGAATGGTTTGCCCTCGTATAAGAATTAAACAAGGTTTTTTCAATTATTCAGTCTGATCACAGATGAGAATTTGATTGTTTCCAGGTATGGACGCTCAAGGAAAATTTGCCAGGCGTCTTTCCTGCCTGGCAGGTACAGGAAAGGAGCAATGGTGACGGAGGGGGCAGCTTGCGGTTTGGGAGCACACAGACCTGGCTTCCAGCTAAATCTCGAAATCTTGGCTGCCTTCTTGCTGTTTGACTTTGGGCATTTCCCTATTTCTTCTGAGACTTGGTTTTCTCATCTATAAAGTGGAGATTCAGCATTTAACTCCTGGTGTTAGAAATGCTATGAGGAGCTTCTGGGTGATCGTTTGCACTCAATGAACAACAGTTATTCTGTGATTAATACCATCAGCAGTTGTCTCACACACAAGCTTAAAAATTATGGCTGGATCAATTCTCATTTATTAGCCATCAGTGGGTTCTTTTTTTTTTTTTTGCCCCAAAATACATACTAAAAATGTCTGCTTGGCAGTGAGCAACAAAGTCATCTATCTGTAGGTCAACAGCTTCTAGGCGGAGAGATGTGCTGTGAGGGAAGCACTTTTCCTCCACAGAGGGAAGTAGCAGCTGAGTACCCAACATTTTCACCAATAGCCTGGCTTCTACTTCACTGATTCTGCCTCAACCAATGAGATTCTATGAGAAGGAGAGAGCAGTGACCTGGGCACTCTGGGAGCGAAATTCACCCTCACTCTCATCTCTGTGGATGCATCAATGACTGGTAGAAGGCAGCTGACCATTGGGTCACACAGACCTGGTTTCAAATTCTGACTATGCAACCTACCAGCTGAACGTCTCCATGTAAGTTGCTTAGACTTTGAGCCTCACAAGTTTCACTTTTAAAATAAGGATAATCATCCTTTGAGGACTGTTGTGGGACTAAACGAGCTAATGTAGATAAAGATCCTGATTTTAAGAAAACCCTTAATACATGGCAAGTGCATGCCTGTGTGCTCTGGTAGTCGTGTCTGACTCTTTGCAACCCCATGGACTGCAGCCCACCAGGCTTCTCTGTCCATGGAATTTTCCAGGCAAGAATATCGGAGTGAGTTGCAATTTTCTTCTTCAGGGGATCTTTCCAACCCAGGGATTGAACCCACATCTCCTGGGTCTCCTACATTGGTGGGCAGATTCTGTACCACTGAGCCACTTGGGAAGCCCCACAATAGATAACAACGACTAATCTCTCCTTTCTTCCACGTTCTTTCTTTCAACCTGCCTTCACCTCAGTCTTTCAGAAAAGACTATGATCCTATGTAGCTCAAGAGAGCTGGAAATGAAGGGAGAAATTCTTGTGCCCTTCTTATCCCCTACTGGGCCTCAGCTGTCAACCTACCTGAAGCAGTTTCTCCCTTGCTACCCAAAGTGGGACAGTCTATGCTAATTCTGTGCTGATCATCCTAGTTTAAACCCTTAGATGATGACCCAACTGAAACAGGCCCAAACAGTAAAATATTTGATAAGGAGGTAAGTCTCCTTTGGAATCTGGAGAACAGTAAGAAGTGTGTCAGTGAAAGGATATGAGAAGAAAAACTCAAAATTGGGAGGAGAAAATAAAATAACAAAATTGTTAGATGACGTTTTAAATACTCATTAACTGTAGAAAGGGATTTTCTTAAGCTAATTGCTTTAAAAAGTTGCCATATTATAAGTAATAGAGCAGCCATACAGTTTAGATTCCACCGTCAAACTACCACACAATTGCAGTCATCTCACACACTAGTAAAGTAATGCTCAACATTCTCCAAGCCAGGCTTCAGCAATATGTGAACTGTGAATTTCCAAATGTTCAAGCTGGTTTTAGAAAAGGCAGAGGAACCAGAGATCAAATTGCCAACATCCNAACTAAAAAGTCTCTTGATGAAAGTGAAAGTGGAGAGTGAAAAAGTTGGCTTAAAACTCAACATTCAGAACACTAAGATCATGGCATCCAGTCACATCACTTCATGGCAAACAGATGGGAAACACTGAAAGACTTAATTTTCTTGGGCTGCAAATTCACTGCCGATGGTGATTACAGCCATAAATTAAAACATGCTTGCTCCTTGGAAATAAAGTTATGACCAACCTAGACAGCATAATAAAAAGCAGAGCTATTACTTTGCCAACAAAGGTTCATCTAGTCAAAGCTATGGTTTTTCCAGTAGTCATGGATGGATGTGACAGCTGGACTACAAAGAAAGCTGAGCATCGAAAAATTGATGCTTTTGAACTGTGGTGTTGGAGAAGATTCTCGAGAGTCCCTTGGATTGCAAGGAGATCCAACCAGTCCATCTTAAAGGAAATCAGTTCTGAATATTCACTGGAAGGACTGATGCTGAAGCTGAGATTCCAATACTTTGGCCATCTGATGCAAAGAACTGACTCATTTGAAAAGACCCTGATGCTGGGAAAGATTGAAGGTGGGAGGAGAAGGGGATGACAGAGGATGAGATATTTGTATGGCATCTCCAACTCAACGGACTTGAGTTTGAGTAAACTCCAGGAGTTGGTGATTGACAGGGAGGCCCAGCACACTGCTGTCTATGGGGTCGCAAAGAGTCAGACACAACTGAGCGACTGAACTGAACCAAAGGGGAAATTTGACACCTATTCTGGGGCCTTGTGAGAAAAACTCATTTTGTTACACAGAGTCAGCTACTTAAAAAAATTAGCAGGATCTTCCCCTCCTGTTATTCAAATACAATCCACTTCTCTAGGATGACTGAGGATGAAGTTATAGGCAGACCATGAGCACAGACCAATGCCTTAATTGGTTATTAATATATGGTCACTGCTATTTTTACAGATTACTGGTGTTTGGATAACTACCTCAGAAACAGAGTCTGGATTTCATAGCTGTGTTCTATCACACATAAAACCAGAGACAGTGATGGGCAATAAGCTGGACCATGATGCCATCTCTGGAAAGCCCCAGATGCATTTGTTATAGCTTGAAAAGTCATGCTGGAAAGTTTCCTGGTAATTTCATTCATCTTGAATGTTAATAATTAATCCATCAGGAAACTGCCCTGACTATAACTCAGTGGCAAAACTCAACATCTCTTGGTGTTCAACTTGGTTAGGAAATTAATTTGATAATGTGTCTATCAAATTTGGGAAGACTTTAGGTGTAATTAAAGGATAAGAAGTATGTATTGAATAGTTTTAAGGAATTAAAATGGGCATTCCCTCCATAATTCTTCCATCGCATTTGTTAGCTGATAAACTAAACTCTGAGACTGGAAGTTCTCCCTGTGTAATTAATGGGAGTATTTATCACTAATGCCTCAAAACAACTTGGTTATTCCGTTCCATTTATAGAAGGATAAAACAGTCAGCAGGCTTGAGACCAATAAAAGGTTAGTTCTGAGCATTATATATACAATCTGAGAACTAAGTACTCTCCACTCCTGAAGTCTCCCACTCAGAATTAAGCACAACCAGCTTCAAGTCATTGAGTGCCTGTGTGGAAAAAATTCTAAGCTATGGAAACAATGTGTCCCTGTGGAATTTCCCCAAGAGGCACCAGGTGGGCCTCCTCTGCTATGTGAATACTTTGGGATGTCACAGAGGTAAGCAGTACCAAAGCTTAAGGATGATTTGATAGCTGTAAACAAATAACCTTGTTCTGAATCTAGCCACCCTCTCCCAGACACAGCTAGGTCTGAAAATAGCAGCTGAAGGAACCTCCTCCCCAGTTGGCCCCAACGCTGTCCAGACAGAGGACTCCTCTGTTTCCACTAGAATGAGCCAGGAATAAAAACTCCATCCATCTGAGAATGCCTGGAATGATTTCAGCATTGGGAAGACAAAAAGAAAAGAAGTCTCAGGGTTTCACTGATAAGGATCTAGGTTTAAGGACGAGAAGTGTCATCCCCCAGAGATCACTTCTACATGTTCCTCAAGCACCAAATACTTGCTGAGACACCATGCACAACTGAGCCCCAACCCGAGCCCTCAGAGGGCACATGTGGTTAGAACATTTGCCACATGGGGAGAATTTCCCAATTAAGCTACAGGAAAATCACTGTGCCCCAATTCTCAGATGATGGCAATGAGGATTTAAGTGATACAATTAATCATATGTGCATTAATATTTAGAAGATGAACCACTCATTTTTGCCACAAATAGCATGGCATTTAGTAATTTGGTTGAGGATATGAAGTAACCAGTGGTAATTTATTATCTATTTTATAAAGATAATATGTTCAAGATGTGATGTATTAGCTCACTTCTCCAGAATTGATCTTGATGGTATGGAGGAGAGCCAAGGAAACAGGCAAGAAGCCATTCAAGTGATGCCTGAGCAACTGAAATGATTGTCACAAACTACATGCTCTGTTATGCTCTCAACTCACAGGAGAGGGTCTTAGGGTGTGCCTGAGGATATACATACTTTTGTTTTAGACACAATTCTAATAACAACCTGGAAGCAGATGATTGCAAAAAGAGAAAAAGGGTGTTTTCAGGATAACACAACTGAAAGCAAGAAGTGATGGAGAACCAATAATGACAGAGGAAACCAATCTATAAAAATGGCAGGAAAAATAACTCAACGTTTTATCAGTGTGGGGCCATTCTGTGTTGGGCAAAGTTAAAAATAGTTAAGCAAAACACAAGATTTGGTGTTCACATTAATAACCTTCTGATACCAGGAAATACAATATCTACATGAAGTAGACAAGTGATGTATTTTAAAGCAGTTCCAACAGAAAAGGGATAAATTATGCTAAATTCTGTCATCTTGAATATTCACTTTCATGCAATGCTAACTTTCCAGACTAATCTGCACAGATAACAGAGAAGCAGTGGAGTATCACAGTTAAGAGTGGATACAGTTGCCAGGCTGCCTGGGTTCAAATCCCAGCCATACCACCTCCTATCTGTGTGACTGGGCAACTCACTTAACCTCCCTGAATCTGTTCCTTGATTGTAAAGTGGGTGGTGGTAAGGATTTAATGTGTGTAAAGCATTAGAGAATACCTGGCACATAGTAAATGCTAGGTAAGCATTCTCTGAAAAGACATTAATGTTTACCAGATACCCACTATGTGCCAGGTACTGGATGGGGGCTGATAACTTTATAAGCTATTACTACTTGAAATGAGACACCAGAATTTAGCCTTAAATATTCCTTAAGCCCAAAGTAATTGGAAACAGAAGGAAAAGCCAACGTGACCCCTCATGTCTAGCATTCATGTGACCTGATTTCTGTTACAGCAAAACACTAGGGTTTCTTCACCTTTTACATCTAATTTAGCTGCTATTCTGTCTCCTAAAATTACAGAATAGTAGCTCAATTAAATGTCTTACCTTCATTTTGCATATGTATTCATCATCCTTTCTGCAATGATTTCAGTTCAGTTGCTATTTTAGACCTTATGGAGCCAATTATCTGGGAACACGAGAATAGGCATTGCATTCATCTGAGGATAGACATTACAACTATTTGCAAAGTAAAAACAGCGCTACCGAAGTTCTAGGTCTCTAACAGAGTCAAGAAGAAATGCACAGCCATTTCTAGGCAAAAAGCACAAGCAATTTACCTTCTGAAATAGATCTCAAAATTGAAAAGTTCTATAAAGTGCTATAAGCACAAAAGTGATATTTGAATATCAAAAGTTATTTTCAGTATCTATAAAATGCCTGACCACTGCTCTTCAAAACTGTCAAATAATGAAAACCAAGAAAAAGACTCAAAGTCATATACTGGAAGAGACAAAGCTTGATGACTAAATGCCAATACAGTGCCCTGGATTTGACCCAGGAACAGAGAAAGGTTCTTAACAAAATGCAGGTGCAATTTGAGTAAGAAGTAGAATTTTGTTAGTCGTAATGTCTACAGTACATGGGATCACAGAGTTGGACACGACTGAGTGACTAACACACACAGTAGTACCGTACATGTGTAAACCTCTTTATTTTGATAATTGTTTTTATCAGAACGTAAGATGTTGGCATTGGGGAAAATGAGTGAATGGTATACAGAAAAGTTATTCTAAAATAAAATTTATTTTTAAAATATTTGAAGGTCTGAAAGGCTGAACAGTGAAAATAGCTTGAGGGTCTTATCAGATGGTTAGATTTCAATTTTGCTTCCAGTCAGACAGCTTGTGATAAGTTTGGTTGAATGTTTTGAGCCTTGGTATCACTCATAAAATAGGGATGAGAATTTCCCTGGTGGCACAGTGGCTAAGAACCCGCATGCCAGTGCAGGGGATTGCAGGTTCAATAGTCTAGAGCCGGAGAGCCGCAACTACTGAGGCCAGCATCCTACAGCTTGTGCTCTGCAGCGAGAAGTCTGCAGTGAGAAGCCTGTGCACAACCAGAGAGCGGCCCCTCCTCGCCACAACTAGAGAAAAGCCCAAGCAGCAACGAAGACCCAGCAGAGCCAAAGATAAAATGAATAAAATAGGGATAAAAATGATGATCTGACACAGTCTTAGTGAAAACAGCAAATGAAAACTCACAAACCCATACAAAAGATGACCATTAATTACAAACGTTTCAAAGCTTCTTTGAACTGCAACTTCATCCTTAAAACTAGTTAGTGAATTGACATATATTCTTTTTAAATGATCAATAACTGATCTGGGATGCCTTCAATAAAGAAAAATTAAGTCAGATATTGATCTTATTAGAGAGCTTATATTTTCATCATCATCTCCCTTCAAAATTAGCAGTGATTAGACAAACCAGCGTTTGTAGGAAATCTTTTGCACCTACTCTGGCATGAGTGTCCCCATGTGCAACTAGAGACCTAAACATGAGTGAGTTCAATAAAAATTGGTGGATTTGATATCCTGTTTTGTGGTT
Organism: Neotragus pygmaeus; assembly: GCA_006410875.1. Lineage (NCBI taxonomy): Eukaryota > Metazoa > Chordata > Mammalia > Artiodactyla > Bovidae > Neotragus > Neotragus pygmaeus. The sequence continues at coordinate 1,479,140 of SJYV01004530.1, read as the reverse complement.
GTCTGATTCTAACTGACAGTGAGACAAAACTGGGTACAGGTAAAGCATCGCTGTGGAAGCTCTGAGGAAATCTTCGGTGGAGAGAACAGGCAATGGGGCAAGGTTTGTTGGAATTACTCTTTCCTTCATAGAGGCAAGGTTGGCAAGCAGTTAAGAATGCAGGTTTTTATTGACTTCTCAGATTTGAAGTCAAGCTCTGGCTCTTGGATTTTAGAGCTTGGACAGGTAACAAGAGGGTCAGAGGGTCACGAGAGCTGAGATGAGGAGTCTGATATGGGAAATATGAAGGAAGTAGAAAGCAGTGGACGTGGATGTCAGGAGAGGTGCAGGGATCAGGGAGACAAAGGAATCAAGGTGGGCTCTCGCGTTTCTGGAGAGGGGACATTTTGTCCATTAACTAAGGTAGGAAATCGTGGAAGACTGGGAGAAAAGTAAGGCTTATGGTTTGAGAAACTCATGAGAAAAGATCTTTCTGGCATGAGAGTTTATATTTTATATGAGTTAACAGGAGCTTGGAGACAAAGTAGAAGATAGAAATAGCATTCTTAAGCTCTACCACTTCCTGAGTGACTGAAGGGGCAAGTAGCTTAACCTCTGCCTTCATTTCCTCATTTATAACATGAAAATAATGAAAGCTATCTCAGAGCTGCTGTAAGAACAAGATATTGCATACAAAGAACCAGCCGTGCACCTGCCCAACTAATTTTAAGTCTTTCATTCCACGTTAGCTATTTAACTTTAATGACATAAAGCTGTAATGACTTGTAGCTGAAATAAGCAATTTCCCCAAAGATACATAGCCAGAGAAGCCCCAGGTGATATTCGAACCAGAACTGCCTCTTCACACTCAGCACACAGATTCAGAGAGCGCGGTACCCACACTGATCTCAGTGGGCTGCAGCTTCCCAAGGTGGACAAGATCAGGTGAGGACCCTCCACTCCACCCCTCTTCCCGCCCANCCCAGGTTAGTGACATTGCCCGAGGATCTCAGGAAGGTCAAATTCACAGTGGAGAGTTACAGAAGTGCATGAGGAAGTCGAAACAGCAAGCTTAAGCCTTCCTTTTTTCATGAGGTAGAAGGTTAACACAGGCAAGAGTAGAATGCATTCATAAGCTGAGCAGAGGAAACTCTAGAAAATGTGATTAATAGAGAAGATAGCAAGCGAAGACCCCATTGTAAAGGAAGCAGGCTAGGATGTGAGAGGAGTAGAGAAGAGTTACTTCTCCCACTGAGGGCTGGAAGGAGGTGAGACGGGAACACGGGCCCTTGTGTGCTGCAGCAGGGCTTCTGAGGGAAATGTCCTCAACATTCTCTAATTTCTCAGTAAAGCAAGAGGTTTGCTTTGCCCAGTACACAAGGCAGATGCTGAGACGCCAAGGTTTGCAGCAAAGACAGAGATTATTCACCAGGCAGCCAAGCGAAAATATGGAAGAAAGTCTTAGATATGCCTCCCCAGTGGGAATGGGCTCGGGGTATTTATAAGATGCAAATAAAGCAGCAGGGCAGCTGAAAGCATCAGAAGCATGGGGAACTGGAACGTGAAGAAAGATGATTAGTAAAAGGTGTGGTGCTTCCATGTCCTGCCTACTGTAAATAGTGCTGCAACGATTGGGTACCTGTGTCTTTTTGAACCTAGATATCCATCAACAGATAAATGGATCAAGAAGTTATGGCACACATATACAATGCATTATTACTTAGTCATAAAAGGAATGAATGTGTGTCAGTTGAACTGAGACAGATGAATCTAGAGCCTATTATACAGGATGAAATCAGGAAGAGAAAAGCAGATATCCCATAGTAATGCATATATATAGATAGATAGATAGATAGATATAGATGGAATCTAGAAAAATGGTACTGATGAGCCTATCTGCAGGGCAGTAATAGAGACGCAGACACAGAGAACAGACTTGTGGACACAGTGCAGGAAGGAAAAGGTAGGATGAATTCAGAGCGTAACAATGAAACAATATATCCATTATTATATGTAAAATAGATAGCCAGTGGGAAGTTGCTGCACAGCACAGGAAGCTCAACCGAGTGCTCTGTGACAACCGAGAGAGGCGGGATGGGGTGGGGGAGGAGGGAGGTTCACAAGGGAGGGGATATAGGAATACTTATGTGAGTCACACTGTTGTATGGCAGAAACTAACATATAACATTTTAAAGCAATTATCCTCTAATTAAAAATAAAATTTAAGAACAAGAAAAGAAAAAAGGTACGATAATCGTGGTTCTGTGCAGGTGCAACTAAGCTCCAGGACTCTGGACGTTCAAACATCAAGGTGCTTAGCACCATCTGAGGGTGAAGTTTCGGCCCTGGGACATCAAAACATCACTGAACATGTGCAGTTAGGGGGGATTCAATGGTCTGATCAAGTCTTAACCCGCTCATCTGCAACTAGACACAGCTGCCTCTAAGTTCTTATAAAATAGCTGGGGCATGCACCTTCTTGTTTAGGCTAAGTGCTTCTTGGAGGACATGTAAGTTTTCTACAGCAACAATTAAAAGGACCTGGATTAGTGAAGGCAGGTTAAGGTGAAATGGACTTGATTGATGACTACCCATGGTTTCAAAAGGGTCCAATCTGTTTGCTTAAAGGTCTGAACCACTGGCAGGCACAGAAAGGAAGCTAAACCAGAATTTATACCTGGATATAAAAGCTGAGATTCAAAGACCAAGTCTGTAGAGACCTCAGCCGGCACTGCTGCATGACTGCCACCAGGGTAGATGAGCACCTGTCTGAGAAATCAGTAGAGAAGGCCAAGTCTTTACTGTGTTTTGTGATATTTCTCTTTTCTCTGGTTTTTTTTTTTTTTTTGGAGGGTGGGGGGTGGGTTTGTCATGTGACTTTTGAGATCTTAGAGATGTGTATNGAAATCAGTAGAGAAGGCCAAGTCTTTACTGTGTTTTGTGATATTTCTCTTTTCTCTGGTTTTTTTTTTTTTTTGGAGGGTGGGGGGTGGGTTTGTCATGTGACTTTTGAGATCTTAGTTCCCCAACCAGGGATCAACCCTAGACCCTTGGCAGTGAGAACACAGAGTCCTATCCACTGGATTGCCAGGGAATTCCAGGGAATTTCTAAAGGATAGCCATGATTTATAAAAACTCTGTGATCCTTAAACTAAAATTATCCTGTATCGTGGGGGTGATTCACTATGTAGACAGTTTGGAGCAGTTCCCTGATGAAAAGGCCACATTTGCACCATTTTGTAGGCAAGTGACATCTAGAAGAGTCTCTACTGTGTGTCTTTGGGCTCTAACAATCATTCTCCTGCTTCCAAATTAAAATGCAGCTGAATTTATAATTATATCCCTGTCTAAAAGGTGCATTCCTTTATTAAGAGAATTAATTGAGCTATCTCAGAAGAGAATATTGATTACATTGAGATTTGAGTAATAAAAATTCTTGCCAGTTTGTATCTAAAGTGAGGCTCAGAACTAGGTCACTGTTACTCATGAGAAAGCCCTGAGAAATCAAAGAGAAAAATGACTTTGGCTCAAGGATCAAGAAGCCAGGGCCAGAGGCATCTTTCAGGGGGGAGCTGAGCGATTGACAGCTGCCTCTAGAGGAAGTGGAGGAGGTGCAGGGCTCACAATATTAGGTACGTTAAGGGGAAAAAAACGCAGTAAAAAATTGTGAAAGGAAGTCTGTACAACTGAGTGAGGCGTTCAGACACATGGCTGATTTGAAAAGATTAGGAGGCTGGGGGACAGAGGGTGTGTTTGCAGTCTCCATTCATTTTCTCTCCCTGCCTCTAAGTGATTCCCTGCATGGACCCTGCCACTACTTAACCAGCTTGTTAAATCTCTTTGATTCTCCAGTCATGCCAGTTTCTCTCATTTCCACTGCATTTTAGCTGGAATATACAACATCTCCATGCCTATGCATTAATCCACATAGCACTATAAAGGCAAGAAGCATCTTGAAAGTGTTTGCATTTAAATGGGCTGTAGGCAGTCAGGGTTTCCCCGCTTCTGATCCTAGTGAACTGAGGCAAGAGGAAGTGAGCTTGTCTTTTCCCTCTCTTTTTAATTTAGCAAACCTGCTTGGCTACTAGCAAGAAGTTGACAGATTGCATACTGTCATCATTTAATCTTAAGACTAAAATTCAATTTTCCTTTCTCAGGATCAGAATGGGGAATGGGGTGGAGAGGGGGGGCATAAAACACCCCCAAGACACAAGGTGACCTGTCTCAGTGGGGTGACCCAGTGCATGTGCCAACTAATGATGCCCGTCTGTCAGCAGAGCCCGAGGGGGGAGGCCAGTCCTGACAGATGGTGGCGGGTTTGCTGATTACAGAGCTCAGTTGGACCAAGGCTTGGTTTCATTCCCTGCATCAAGGTCCCTTCTGAACAGGGGCTGTTTACTTAAAACATATTCATTCCTGTTTTGTTCATCAGATCCCCAGGATAAAAATGAACATGGGCAGCAGCTGTTGGATTTCTGCTGCTAACTATTCAGTTCTGCTTTGTGCTACGGAAACTCATAATCCATTTTACCCCATAATTATTCATTATAAGCAAGAAATCAAATCGGAAGTGGCAACAAGAGTGGATGCTAGGGAAAGAAATTCAAACAGGCATCACCTTTGGTTAATGTTATGTCTCCATACGGGAAATTCAGACTTTTGTGTTACCCTGCTAAAAAGGAAATGGCAACCCAAATTTAGCAAGCTGGTGTTTTCGAGCACAAAAGGGTATCAGCTGAGGAGCTTGATTCTTGCTTTACCTTCCGCTTGAGAAATCTCAGCTTTTCTTATAGGGGTTAATGAAAAAGTAGCTTTGGGGTGTTACCCTACCAAGTTACTGACATTCACACCAAATCACACATAAACATTTAAGATTAGAGGTAGCAAATGCAGAGTGGTGCCTGGACAGAAGGGTCAGAAGGAAGAGAAGCAGTCTTTGAAAAAGATTCTGAGCCTCTGCCCCCGGAAACCTTCGAGGAGGGAGACAGCTACTCCAGTGGCTGTAAATTACAACATGCCCAAGAACTTCCGCAGGCCCCTGCAGACCAGGGCTCATGCTGTTTGGAAAAACGACAGGGGTTATATATTCACATCCAGCTGTTGTGTTATGACTTGGCATGCAAGAAGTCATGGAGGTTTCTCGAGCTCCCCAGCACTGACTTATTTAGAACTCCTGTGGACAGGAGCTCAGGACTGTGGAGGAAGGGCCACATGGCAGGTGTTCTCGGCAGACACACATTCTGGAACAAGTCGTGTGAGGTATGGTCTGAGACACAGCCTCATTATCCAAGGCAAGGCTGTGTAATCCTGCGGCCAGCTGTCTTGGGAGCCCCATACGGCTGCTCCTTTCTGACACAGCCTGAGAAAAACAGCCCCTCCGTTTTTAATGATTGCAGGAGGAAAGGCACGAGTGAAGAAGCAGCTGCCCTCCAACTTCCTTTCCTAATTATTGTCTAGGATGGGGTCTGGTAGATTACAAATAGTAAAATAACATGGTTTAGAGAAGTGAACACATAGGGAATCTGAAATTCATATTTTGTTCTTGGCTCTGCCTCTAACTGGGAGACTTTGGAAGAGTTACTTTATCTCTGTGGACTTCAATTTCTGCAATGACAAAATAACAGGATTGCAACTGATAATGTCTACTGGATTCCAGGGTCAGCTCATCTTTTCTGAGTCTTTGACTGATCAGTTAACAGTAGATTAGGAGTTAATAATCCATCTCCAAACACTATGGATTCATTTAAGAATTAATGGATCAGGAATCTGTAATTCTGATGATCCAGACTGGGAAACAACGATACACTAGGTGTTCACTAAAATGAGATGGTCCTGTATCTCCTGGGAATACAGGGTACGTTCTTGCCCAATGCAAGTGCAGATGGAAAGCAGTGGAAATTCTTCTTTCTCCCAGCATCAGTATTGTAACAAGGACCTAGCTAGCACTGTCCAATAAAACATTCTGCAAAGATGGAAATGCTCATTATCAGTGTTGTCCAAATAGTAGTTACTTTCTGAAAGTATTTACTGATCACTTAAATTGCAGCTAATGTGATCAAGGAACTGAATAACTTTGCTTCATTTTAATTAATCTAAATTTAAATAACCACATGTGACTAGTGTCTACCATAATGGATAATACAAATTCTACCATATTTTACTGCAATAAACTAATAAATTGTGCACTTAGGTGAAATTTTAAAAAGGCCTTTATTTTACTCCCATTTCTACATTTCTGAGTAGTATGGGGCAAGGGACAAGGTCTGTGACTCAGTTTCCTTTTCTCTCAAATTGTGACGGTAATATGTACTTCATAGTATTGTTTGGGAGACTTAGAACCTTTGAGAACCATAAAATGTTATATAAATGCAAGGTATTCCAAGGGTCAGTGCACTGTTGAAAGATGATCTTGCTTCAACGCAAAATACGATGGCGTTTGAGAACATGTAACTGAATGTGAGGAAATGTTAGTAAGACTAGACATGAGAAGTTGAAAATAAAGAGGGGAAACTAAAAAGGAAACTTCAAAGAAGGCAGAGAAAAAGGGAGTAGATGAGAATGGAATGGATGGGCAAGTCAAGACTGTGTGGAAAGGGTAATGGCAAAGAGAGGGTGGTGGACTTTATTTTGGGGAAACTCTTCAGGGCTGAGAATTACTCATGATGACAGGACCATGAATAGATGTCAGTTCTGAGTGGCAATAAACAGGAACATCATCCGATTGAATTTGGATACTTCCCCACCCCCCCTAAAATGGCAGTTTGATATTCATCTCGTTGACTTTTTTCTATCCTTTTAGCTCAGTCTCTAAAAAGGGTTAGTTCTGGAAATGTCTGGATTCAAATCCAAGCACTGTCATGCAATAGCTGTGATCTTGGGCAAGCAAAAAACTCCAAGTCACATCTTCCTCATCACGAGGCCATAGCAGTAGTCCTTGGAGGAGTATGTGAGATAATTTATGGACAGACTAGGCTGCGCGCGCCCGCAACCCGGCGTACCAAGTGCGGCCGAGAGGAGTTACCCCATGTCCGAGTCAGGGGCAGCGGCCGAGAGTGCCAGGCTGCAACGGCACAGGAATGGCCAAGAGGAGCTACCCCGCGTCTCAGGTCAGTGGCGGCCGGGAGGAGACACCCTGCGTCTGAGGTCAGGGGCAGCGGCCGAGAGGAGCTACCCCACGTCCAAGGCCAGGGACGGCCAGGAGAAGCCACCTCGCGCCCGAGGCCAGAGGCGGCGGAAGCCTGGAGGAGCCACCCCGCGCTGGAGGCCAGGGGCTGTGCTGGAGGCAGCAACCTGAGGAGCTGTGACTGCGTGGGCGCAGGAGAGCCTAGAGGAGCCATCCCATGTTGAAGGTCAGGAAGCAGGGCAGTAAGGAGATACCCCTCGTCCAAGGTAAAGAGCAGCAGCTGTGCTTTGCTGGAGCAACCGTGAAGAGATACCCCACACCCAAGGTAAGAGAAACCCATGTAAGATGGTAGGTGTTACAAGAGGGCATCAGAGGGCAGACACACTGAAATCATACTCACAGAAAACTACTCAATCTAATCACACTAGGACCACAGCCTTGTCTAACTCAATGAAACCAAGTCATGCCTGTGGGGCAACCCAAGACAGGCGGGTCATGGTGGAGATGTCTGACAGAATGTGGTCCACTGGAGAAGGGAATGGCAAGCCACTTCACTATTCTTGCCTTGAGAACCCCATGAACAGTATGAAAAGGCAAAATGATAGGATACNTACACTGAAACCATACTCAAAGAAAACTAGTCAGTCTAATCACACTAGGAACACAGCCTTGTCTAACTCAACGAAACCAAGCCAGGCCCTTAGGGCAACCCAAGATGGGCGGGTCATGGTGGAGAGGTCTGACAGAATGTGGTCCACTGGAGAAGGGAATGGCAAGCCACTTCAGTATTCTTGCCTTGAGAACCCCATGAACAGTATGAAAAGGCAAAATGATAGGATACTGAAAGAGGAACTCCCCAGGTCAGTAGGTGCCCAATATGCTACTGGAGATTAGTGAGGAAATAACTCCAGAAAGAACCTTTCCCTTAGCACTGCTTTTACAGTTTCCCATAGGTTTGCGTTTGTTGTGTTTTCATTTTCATTTGTTTCTAAGCATATTTTGATTCTTTTTTATTTCTTCTGTGATTTGTTGGTTATTCAGCAGTGTGTTGTTCAGTCTCCATATGTTGCAATTTTTAATAGTTTTTCTCCTGCATTTGAGATCTAATCTTAGTGCATTGTGGTCTGAAAAGATGCTTGGAATGATTTCAATTTTTTTGAATTTACCAAGGCTAGAAGGCAATGGCACCCCACTCCAGTACTCTTGCTTGGAAAATCCCATGGATGGAGGAGCCTGGTAGGCTGCAGTCCATGGGGTCGCTAAGAGTCGGACATGACTGAGCGACTTCCCTTTCAGTTTTCACTTTCATGCATTGGAGAAGGAAATGGCAACCCACTCCAGTGTTCTTGCCTGGAGAATCCCAGGGACGGGGGAGCCCGGTAGGCTTCCGTCTATGGGGTCACACAGAGTCGAACATGACTGAAGCGACTTAGCAGTAGCAGCAGCAGATTTATGGCCCAGGATGCGATCTATCCTGGAGAAGGTTCCGTGTGCACTTGAGAAAAAGGTGAAATTCATTGTTTTGGGTGAAATGTCCTATAGATATCAATTAGGTCTAACTGGTCTATTGTATCATTTAAAGTTTGTGTTTCTTTGTTAATTTTCTGTTTAGTTGATCTTTCCATAGGTGTTAGTGGGGTATTAAAGTAGCCCACTATTATCGTGTTATTGTTAATTTCCCCTTATATATTTGCCTTATATATTGCGATGCTCCTATGTTGGGTGGATATATATTTGTAATTGTTTTATCTTCTTCTTGGATTACTCCTTTGATTATTATGTAGTGTCCTTCTTTGTCTCTTTTCACACCCTTTATTTTAAAGCCTATTTTATCTGATGTGAGTATTGCTCTCTTTTGGTTTCTATTTTCTTTTGGTCTCTATTTGCGTGGAATATCTTTTTCCAGCCCTTCACTTTTAGTCTGTATGTGTCCCTTGTATCGAGGCGGGTCTCTTGTAGACAACATAGCCTTGTTTTTGTATGCATTCAGCCAGTCTTTGTCTTCCAGTTGGGGCATTCAACCCATTTACATTTAAGGTAATTATTGATAAGTATGATCCCATTGCCATTTACTTTGTTGTTTTGAATTCAAGTTTGTACAGCCTTTCTGTGTTTCCTATCTAAAGAACATCCTTTAGCATTTGTTGGAGAGCTGGTTTGGTGGTGTTGAATTCTCTCAGCTTTTGCTTTTCTTTAAAGCTTTGATTTCTTGATGGAGAAGTTTTAATAAAGTGTCTGAACTTCTGAAACCATGCCTTTCCTTTTAAAAATAAGCAATTTATGAAACAGCATAGACTTAAAAGTAAAAATACTCTTGTTTCCTGATCATTGAAATAATACATATGTATGACAGAATATTTAGACAGAGAAGGGACAGGATAGGAAATAAAGATCAGCTGTGTTTACCCATTTGATAATACTTATCTTTGGTGCATTTAGCTTGTAATTTTCCTAGACACATAAATGAGTTTGTTTGTTTACAAAGACATGTAAACTTCAGTGTACAGATTGCAACTTCATTTGAAACAGCCTAAGTATCTTGGTAAGCTAAAAATATGATTTTAAAAATCCAGTATTATATTTTGCTTCCTGTATAGCAAGCAGCACATCTTAGTCACTTGTGTTATTTCTTATTTGTCTGCCCATGCTCACCATTTTGATGAATCCTTACTTATTTTGAGTTTATTCGTTGGTCATTCAGCAAAACCTTATTGACATTCTTTAGAAAGACATTGTCATATCAACAAGTGTCAATAAGTGAAATGAGAAATGTCTTGAGTCATTAGTCTCATGGAGAATGAGACTGTGAATGAAAACAGAAGAATTTAACTGTTAGAAATGGGTAAGTGCTTGTTGAGATAATTCTGCACAATCTCTTCCATTTCTATACTTCTGTTAGAGGCATCAACTACACTTCATTTCACACAACTTTTCATTTGTAAAACAGCCTTGAAACACAGAGACAGTAGCTCCCTGCATTTCTCTGTCACAGAGAATGCTTATTCCAGGAAGGAAGAGTGTTCATGGAACATTTAAGAGCCAGAAAGTGGACTGTTGTGGGTGGAAGTTAGTGAAGTAGGCAGACAGGCGATGAAGACAGATCAGAGAGCTGGTGGGGCAGAGGGTCCTTGTCACATAGGCTTTTAAAGGACTTACTGTGAGGGAAACAAAGAAGGATATTTCCAGAACCCTGCTCCCCAATCCCCTCTCAAAGCCAATGGCCACCCTGGCTCATCCAGATGTCCTGCTGGTCTGAGCCGGCTCTGTACCCTCACTGCCCACTCTGCCCAGCATGGGTGGCCCTCGCCCCAGGGGGCGTGAACTGGATCCAGAGGCACTGAGGGGGCACCTGTGGGCTGGGGGGCACACAGACTTCCCAGTAAATGGGCCAAGTCCTGGGCAGTGTCCGGTGACTCCCTCAGCCTGTTCCAGGAGCAGGAGCTGGTGTGTGTCTCAGGAGAGGAGTCAGGTTCCTGGGCCTCCTGTGGGTCCCCCTGGGTTCACAGCAGCTGGGGGCTGTGACCTCCTGGGGTCGTCCCAGGGCTGCAGTGCCCAGTGTGTGGTGTCTCCAGGGTCTCTCCAGGGAGAACCCCTGTTCCTCCTCCTTGTCTGGGGCACTCCTGTGGGCCCAGTCCTGATCTGACGGCTTCTCTTCCCTTCCCACCCAGCTCCATGGGGATGTTTCTATCCAGCCTTGGTATGGAGGAGTTTTCCTGCTTGTGCCGTGTGNCCAGGGAGAACCCCTGTTCCTCCTCCTTGTCTGGGGCACTCCTGTGGGCCCAGTCCTGATCTGACGGCTTCTCTTCCCTTCCCACCCAGCTCCATGGGGATGTTTCTATCCAGCCTTGATATGGAGGAGTTTTCCTGCTTGTGTCGTGTGTTTTCAGGAGATGGGACCCCCTAATGTGCCTCTGGGGGAGCTGAGCTCAGCGTCCTCTTGCCCACCTGGAGCTCCTCCCCAGGAGAGCGCGTGACACTCACTGTGCACTAAGGGTGGTTCCTGTGATTGTTCAGGAAGAGTCGGTGCCAATTTTCTTTCTTCCTTTCATGGATCAGGCTTCCCAGGCAGGGCAGTGTTAAAGAATCTGCCTGGCAGTGCTGGAAATATGGGTTCGATCTCAGATCCAGGAAGATTCACTGGGAAAGGAAATGGCAGCCCACTCCAGTATTCTTAGCTGCAGAATCCCATGGACAGAGCAACCTGTGCGATTACCGTCCATGGGGTTGCAATAGTCTGACTTAGCGACTAAATAATAACAAAACTGTATCATGGATCATGTTTTTCTCTTTTTTATCACCCCCCCCCCTTTTTTTAAGCTTTGTTGTTTCACCTTTCTTTATTGTATGGCTTTTCTCTCTCTTCCTCTGTGTGTTCATGACTGGGTATTTGGACAAGCACAGGGCACCCACTGTTTGCAGATTTGTACCACATCCTGATTGTCCTTCACTAGCTGGCACGGCATGTGCCTGGTCATGGGATTGGCCCAACAGGAAACTAAGGGAAACTCAGTTGATTTCTGAGTCAACAACTTACCTGGTCCGTGAGAGCCTTTCTGATTCTGGGGAATTTATCATTGTTTTTGAATGCCTTCAGTTCAGTTCAGTTCAGTTGCTCAGTCATGTCCGACTCTTTGTGACCCCATGAAACGCAGGACTCCAGGCCGTCTTGTCCATCACAAGCTCTTGGAGTTTACCCAAACTCATGTCCATTGAGTTGGTGATGCCATCCAACCATCTCATCCTCTGTCGTCCCCTTCTCCTCCTGCTTCCAGTCTTTCCTAACATCATGGTCTTTTCCAATGAGCCAGCTCTTCACATCAGGTTGGCAAAGTATTGGAGTTGCAGCTTCTACATCAGTCCTTCCAATGAACACCCAGGACTGATCTCCTTTAGGATGGACTGGTTGGATCTCCTTGCAGTCCAAGGGACTCTCAAGAGTCTTCTCCAACACCA
>SJYV01004530.1:1379454-1463638 GCA_006410875.1 Neotragus pygmaeus | reverse complement strand
TTCATCTGCTGATGGACATCTAGGTTGCTTCCATGTCCTGACTATAAACAGTGCTGTGATGAACATTGGGGTACACATGTCTCTTTCAATTCTGGTTTCCTCTGTGTGTATGCCCAGCAGTGGGATTTCTGGGTCATAAGAATCTCCACACTGTTCTCCGTAGTGGCCGTACTAGTTTGCATTCCCACCAACAGTGTAAGAGGGTTCCCTTTTCTCCACACCCTCTCCAGCATTTATTGCTTGGAGACTTTTGGATTGCAGCCATTCTGACTGGTGTGAAATGATACCTCACTGTGGTTTTGATTTGCACTTCTCTGATATTTTAACTGTGTAATTAGTGTGTCTTTCTGTACTGTGAAGTAGTTGTTTCAGTTGATGTTTGATCAAAAGTGGGCTTCATAATTAGAAAAGTGAATTGACTGGTATGTGGAGGTGTCTGTGTAATGTTTGGTCAATAATTGTTTGGCAGATATTATCATTATATAACTTTTTTCTGATTAAAAAAAAAACAATTGTACTGGATTCAATTTTCTTCTTATTCTCTGGGCACTGGTTTAATCCTTATCCTCCTCCAATGTATCTGCTAACATTGGACAGTCAGTTGGGGTGTTAATGTCCTGTTGTTTATAGCCTGTAAAAGCAGAAGAAAAGATCAGTCTGCTTGTTCAAATTAGAAACAGGCAATAGACCCCAAAGGCCAGAGACTGAAGCTAAATGATAGCCATTTCATTCCTGTCCTGGGATTTGGCACTGCTGTACCTAAAGAGGTAACAGAGGTGGTTTGGGGTTGAGATATAAATAGTAGTAGATGTAACATAATTGGAAAGGACTAGCATTGTCAAGCATTAAGCTCCCGTTTGACTCTGGGAGGGTCACATGTTTCCACTAACCAGGCTAGAACCATGCCTTGTGAAAGGGGAGAGAGCATCCAACCTTCACTCTGCATCAGGGTCTGAGGCTGTGCTAACCTGCAGATTTCTTTGGGTTCCCCTCCAGTTTCCATCTCTTTCCCAGCTTAGCAGAGGCACTGAGACTCTGCTGTCCAGAACACTGACTGTCAGCTGCTTCTCTCTGAGGGGGATTGCAATGGCCAGGTTTCTCTGTATATTTTAGTAGTTTGAGAACTCCTTCCTCCTTCCAAAAAGACATGACCCAGAGAAATATTTGAGGTACAAGGTCCTGAAGATGAAATGGTTGAAAACTAATGGGAGAGAATTGCTTTTCTACTATGAGTGTCTGCTTGGCTCCAGGCCAGACACACTGCAGCTGTGTTTTTCATTATACTTCTGTTTCTGCTTGACTACTTCTTCTAATGGGAATTGTAGTGTCATTTGAGGGGATAAGCTACAGTCTTACAGGCCAGGCTTTGTAAAGTATTTTTGGGTTTTGCTGTGTCTTTTTATTAAAGTATAGTTTTCATTGCTTGGAAATGAGGGGCTAGTGGACAAGTTTCTAGACTGGAAGCCAGACAGTTTTCTGTCCATCTGGTCTTTAGCGTAGGTAGCTCTGACAAGGGGCTGCTACTGCTACTGCTAAGTCACTCCAGTCATGTCCGACTCTGTGTGACCCCGTAGACTGCAGCACACCAGGCTCCCCCGTCCCTGGGATTCTCCACGCGAGAACACTGGAGTGGGTTGCCATTTCCTTCTCCAATGCATGAAAGTGAAAAGTGAAAGTGAAGTTGCTCAGTTGTATCCGACTCTTAGCAACCCCATGGTCTGCAGCCTACCAGGCTCCTCCATCCATCGGATTTTCCAGGCAAGAGTACTGGAGTGGGGTGCCATTGCTTTCTCCAGACAAGGTGCTGACTGGTCCTTAACTTTGTGTCTTACTTCTTCATCTATAAAACAGAAGGAAATATTCAGAGACCCTTTCAAGACAGAAGACAGGGCTTGTTTTCTTGTGGTGCAAAGTGGGATGAGGGGAGGGAAGGGAACAGGTTATACTGAAGCTCACTGGTTCATTTCTCGGTACATTCTCAAATAACTGAGTATTTAAGAAAAACTAGGACCCAACAGAGGGAAGTTAGACCAGTTATCTAGTTTCTTGAAACAACAAAGATTCTGAATCAGATAAAAAGAAATGGAGTATTATGCAGCATTATAAACAAAGTTAATCCTGCCATTTTCAACCACGCATATCAACCTGGAGAACATTAAGCGAAATGAGAGAAGCCAGAAATAGAAAGACAAATACTTCATGATCTCTACATGGGTGAAATCTAAAAAAGTGGAACTCACAGAAGAAGAGAGTAGAGGAATGGTGACCAGAAGTTGAGGACAAGGCTGGGAAAAAGGGAAAGATGGTCAAAGGGACAGACCTTCAGTTTGAGATGAATAAGTCTTGACCCCTGATGTTCAGCACGGTGACTCCAGTTAATAATAATGGAGTCTATCTTGAGATTTGCTAAGAGAGCAGATTTTCAGTGTTCTCACAAAACCCCTCACAAGTTAGCTATGTGAGGTGATGGATCTCCTGGTAGCTTGATTGTGATCATCAGTAACAGTGGGTAATTATAAGCAGTACTTACACTACTTTACCTCTAGTGCCACCTGGTACTGGTTGTAAAGAACCTAGCTGCCAATGCAGGAGACATAAGAGGTTAAGGGTTCAATCCCTGGGTTGGGAAGAATGCTGGAGGAGGGCATGGCCATCCACTCCTGGATTTTTGCCTGGAGAATCCCTTGAACAGAAGAGCCTGGTGGGCTTTGGTTGCCATAGGGTGGCAAAGAGTTGGACACTACTGAAGCAACTTAGCATGCATGCACTTATATGAAAATATAACTTTGTATACCTTGAATATATATATATATATATATATATATATATATTTGGTGTATTCTGTGTGGCTTCACTGGTAGCCAGAAGTCTTAGAAGTTTCACCTTGTTTCTTGATGCTTTTACCATACATCTTATACCTTTGTCAATTTTGCTTCAGACATCTCACAATATAAATTCCATCCATGGGTTCTAACAGCAAATCATTGAACCTGGAGGTAGCCATCAGGTTCTCTGATCAACCACTGATTGCCTGAGGTTGATGAGTTCCTGGTTTCCATTTAATTGCTTACCAGGAACATTCAGGAAACTGTCATGGGTTCATCACACGCATATAGAACTACCCAAAGAAAAGTTGAATCTTGGGAAGATCAAAGCTTGTGCTTTAACAATCTTTTAACTCATGTGAATATGTAAGTACTACCTTTGTTGCTCATGTAGGTTCCTAAGAGCGAAGCTCTGGAGGCAACCAAATTTGCTATAAAGGCTAGGTTCCACCATATTGATTGTGCTCGTGTGTACCAAAATGAAGAGCAGGTTGGCCAAGCCATTCGAAGCAAGATTGCAGACGGCAGTGTGAAGACAGAAGACATTTTCTATACTTCAAAGGTGCTGTGTGTGTGTCGTGTGTGTGCACATGTGGGCAACTGATTGTGCCCAGGTGACTATTGTGTAATAAGATCATTGTTTGGTGAAGAGTTGTTTGGTGACCCATGTTTATTATTACATTTGTAAAGAATTGGAATTCCCTGGTGGTCCAATGGTTAAGAATCGGTGCTTTATTGCCATGAGCCCAGATTCAATCTTTGGTCAGTGAAGTAATATTCCAAAATCCATGTGGTAAGCAACCCCCACCTCCCCCACTCCCCCAAATTTCCTAAAGTATTATTAACATAGCTTCCATGCTTTAATCTCTGGAGCTTCGGTGCACTTTCCTTTGACCAGATTTGGTCTGACCAGCCTTAGCAAAGTCACTGAAAGATCTTCAACTGGACTATGTTGATCGTTATCACATTCATTTCCCAGTGGCCATGAAGGTTGGAAATTTGTGTAATCACTTCTATAGTATTTCTTTTTTCAGAATGTGTATCAACTTGCATGGATTGTTGAATCAAAGATTTGTATTAGTAGGTTATAGCAAGGGTTTCACTAGAGTAGAATCCCCCTAATAATCATTTGTTATCATCTTTTTACTGATTTTCTTTGAATCTGTTACAAGCCTCCCAGAGAAAGGAGTTAAAGAATCTCTCAATGTCTGTCTCAAAAATTTGAGGAGCTAGAAATAGATAGGTTCTGCACACAGTGCTGAATATGACTCCTGAGTCTCTAGGGATTTCATGAAACAAGGGTTTGGTGCAGCCATGATGAACAATGACACAATCTTACATCGAATGTGATGAGTTCTTATCCTATTTCATCCTTTAGAGTTGAGCAGATTTGGTAGGTGCCCCATCTGGGTGCTATTGTTTCAAATTGATCTCTTCATTGGCCTTTCCCCTTATTCCAACTCCCATTTCATCGTCCTTATAATTTCAAAAAACTGAATTACAAGTAGGTCATTAACTAACCCTCCAATGAATGACTTCTTTGTCCTTAGCAGGACATGCCCAGGGAAGATCGGCTGGGTGTTTGGTTTTCTGAGTCAACACTTACACCACTGTAGCTTCTGTCCATCAGGGATACATCCTTTTGGAAACCCCTATCACCTGGACTTTGACTTAGTCACTAACATGCAACTCCAGCTGCCTAATTACTGAAGAAGAAGATCAGGATTGAAGAGACAAAATAGAAATTTGGAAGGGAGTTTTGAGAAATGAGAATACAAATAATGGCAAAATGAAGAGTTAATTTCAGTGAAAGATCTAAAAACTGCCCCTGTTGTTGCAAAGCTATATCATAATTCTAAGAAAAGATATGAAACATGGAAAAAACATGGAAAGCTCCTCTTCTGTGCTCAAAGGCTTTTAAGTTCCCTAAGGCTTTTTAATTCTATGTTCTCCTTCACTGGGCTGTGAATGCTTATCTTTGTGGGCGCAACTAAATAGCACAGCTCCTGGAAGATGGAATTGCTAAAAATGCACTCTATAATAAATTAAATTTAAAATGACACATTAGAATGAAAAGTACAAACATGGAAAAAAGGAAAGCAGCAGTAATACAAATTACTGAATAAGTAGTGTTTTAATATATTATAAAGTAAGAGACTCCCAGGACTAATCTCTTTTAGAATGGACTGGTTGGATCTCCTTGCAGTCCAATGGACTCTCAAGAGTCTTCTCTAACATCACAGTTCAAAAGCATCAATACTTTTCTTCACAGTCCAACTCTGACATCCATACATGACTACTGGAAAAATCATAGCCTTGACTAGATGGACCTTTGTTGGCAAAGTAATGTCNAATCACCATCTGGAGTGATTTTGGAGCCCCCAAAAATAAAGTCAGCCACTGTTTCCCCATCTATTTCCCATAAAGTGATGGGACCAGATGCCATGATCTTAGTTTTCTGAATGCTGAGCTTTAAGCCAACTTTTTCACTCTCCTCTTTCACTTTCATCAAGAGACTTTTAACAAAAAGACAACAAATAACACATGTCAGCAAGTATATGGAGGAAAGGGAGCCCTACACTGCTGGAGGAAATAAACGGTACAGCCACTGTAGAAAACAGTACAGACATTTCTCCAAAAACTAAAAACAGAACTACTGTATGAGCCAGCAATTCCACTCCTGGGTATATATCGAAAGAAATAAAAACACTAGTTGGAAATGATAAATGCATCCCAATGTTCGTAGCAGCATTATTTACCATGGCCAATATATCAAAGCAACCTATATGTCCATCAGCAGATGAATGGATAAAGAAGATGTGGTATATACATGTGCATATATGTGTGTGTGTATATAAATGTATGCATATATATTTATATGTATATATTTATACATACACAATGGAATAATACTCTGCCATAAAATGAACAGATTTTTGTCATTTGCAACAACATGGATGAACTTGGAAGGCTTTATGTTAAGTGACTAAGTCAGATGGAGAAAGACAAATACAGTATGCTATCACTTATATGTGGAATCTAAAGAATACAACAAAGTAGTGAATATAACAAAAAAGCAGCAGACTCAAGAGAGACTATACTAGTGGTTATCAGTGGGAGTAGCAGGGAGAGGTAATATAGGGGTGGAGAAGTGGGAGGTACAAACCATTGTGGGGTATAAAACAGGCTCCTGAGTGTACTGTAGAACATGAAGAATACAGCCAATATTTTATAACTATAAATGCAAAGTAAATGAAAAGTAACCTTTAAAAATTATATAAAAATTTAATTGGTTTGTCCAATCTATTTAATGTGAGAATTTGAGATGAGTGTGTTAGAAAGAGTTCTAGTGACCTAAAAAGTTGATGAGGAAATAAATCAAGCAACAGATATCTTGCAGGCAAGAAGAGAGAGAGAGAGCTGTTTGAAAACAGATACCTTCTCACTGTTTTATTGCAAGAAAACAAACGAGTCACCGCAGGCAGACTACAGGATTATTTTTCATTTAACACCAAGACACTTCTTGAATTTTTAAAAATGCTTCTTGGTACAAAAATCCAAAGTTGTTTGGTAAAACTGAATGTGTTTTGAGAAGGATTAAGTGTAATTCAGTATTTGTTCATTTCTCAATTCAGTAGTTAAGTCTTCACGACAGGTCTGTATTTCAGGGTAGAACTTCAGTAGATTTCAACTGCTGGGAGTTTATTTATTTGGAATGTCAGAGAAACAATTTCTATTACTCTTTATCCTTTCAGAAATCAGCTCCATAAATCTTAACTAGACAAATGCCTCCACTGAGTGGATGAGTTTGATAGTGAGATCCATACAATTATATAAACATTCAGTAAGACATCAGAAGTTCTTACTCATGTTTATCACCATGTGAAGCAGTGCACAGTATATAAACAAGGGGCGGAACTCTATAGGATGCATTTAGAATGCATAGAGAACTTCTGTGATGCATCTCCTGGTGGCAGTGGGGTCATGGGGGAAGTATCAAACTTCTTTCCTTTTGTAGTTGTGTAGCTAGAGAATCCTCTTTAAAACCTAAACACATTGTTCCAATCAATCAACAAATATGTTCTGACTATATGCACTGGCTATGTTATGGTTTAAAGCTAGTCAAAGCTATGGTTTCTCCCGTAGTCATGTATGGATGTGAGAGTTGGACCATAAAGAAAGTTGAGTGCCAAAGAATTGATGCTTTTGAACTGAGGTGTTGGAGAAGACTTTTTAGAGTCCCTTGTACTGCAAGGAGATCAAACCAGTCAATTCTAAAGGAAATCAGTCCTGAATATTCATTGGAAGGACTGATGCTGAAGCTCCAATACTTTGGCCACCTGATGCAAAGAGTTGACTCATTAGAAAAGACCCTGATGCTGGGAAAGACTGAAGGCAGGGGGAGAAGGGGATGACAGAGGATGAGATGGTTGGATGGCATCACCATGATGCGATGGACATGAGTTTGAGCAAGCTCCTGGAGTTGGTGATGGACAGGAAAGCCTGGCATGCTGCAGCCCATGGGGTCACAAAGAGTCGGACTGAACTGAACTGATATGCACTGACCGAAGCTTTAGTTGACACTCCTTTTGAGAACAGACAAATTTGTATAACCACTCTATATACTTCTGTGATGCATCTAAACAGTGTATTTCTGTATACTTGTGTGATGCCATCTTTAAATGGAAATCAATATTCTATCTAAGCCCTGGACCAGCATATGTCTTGAGAAACGTATGTCCTAATACAACAGCAAAGTAGACTGTGAATAACTATGCCAAAGCACTCTATGGTTTTTACATGGATATGGTTAAATAATTAGCCTTTCCTTTTTCCTTCTTATTCTTTGTTCATATTTCCAAAATACTTAATCAGAAAGTAGTGAAAGATTATTGGATTTTAGCTTCTTAACTCATTTCATTCATCAGCCCACAATAGTTTAATCTTTTATTTACAGGGATTCTTCTGAGAAGATTCACTTCACATTATTCTACTTAGGAAATGTAATGTAATAATACATAATATGACATATTTAGATAATCTCTGAAGTACAAAGTAATTTTCTGCCATGTAGTCTTGAAAACCCTGATCAGACTCTTCCCTAAAGGAATGAAAACACTGTAGTCAATTATATATATATATATATTTGTGTGTGTGTGTTCATATATAATACATTACATATGTGAGAGTATTTGTATAATATATAAAAATTTTATCTGTTAAAACATTTCCCTTCCTTTATATATGTAAATATATACGTAAATATTAGACATAATAAATCAGGAGTTTCCTGTGAAATAACTCCTGTAACTTGATTTATTAAAATGGTATAATATTGGACTATTTTATAATTTGTTTTACTCTCAGAAACATGATTCTGAGATTTTTCAATGTGATCACATATGGATGCACCTCATGCTTTTATCAACTACATGATATTTCATATTTGGGATATGCCATAATTTGTTTTACAATTCGAGCAATAATAGACATTTTTTCTGATATTTCATTATGAAAATGATAATGAAATCCTCCTTGTACAAGCCTCCCTATGCACATGTACTTCTCAGGGTAAATGTGTGTAGTTCATGTGTGCACAGACACATACACATATACATACATAATTCTTTATTAAGATTTATGTTTGTGAATGAATAATCAGTTATCGCATCATTACTGAGATGTTCATCCCTTCCCCACTAAGTCAAAGTTCTGTGGTTCTTATACTAAACCAGACCTTCTAGTCTGTTCTATGGTTCTATTTATCTACAAAGTCATGTTGTTTTCATTATTATACTTTATAATAACATATTTTAAAAATTTAAAAATCATCTTGGCAATTTTGCATATATACTCTTCTATGAAAAATGCTATGGCAATCTTGATTGTGAATCTGTTGTATCCAAAGACAAACTTGGGAAGAACTTTCATCATTATAATATTGAATCCTTAAATTCACAAGTCATTCTCCATTTACTCAAACCTTACTCTTCCGCTTTCAGTATACATTTATATCCTTCTCTGGAAAGTTCCTATTTTTGTATGAACCTTATTCTTGACTACTACTTAGTTGCTGTGGCAATTGTAAATCTGAATTATCTTTTAAAAAATATGTTTTCTAATGGTTCTTGTTGGTGGATAGAAAAGCTAGTACTCCTATATTCACTGTAGCACTATTCACAATAGCCTACATGTGGAAACACCCTGAATGTCCACCTAAAAATAAATGCGTAAAGAAAATGTGGTATATACATACAGTGGAAAACTCTTCAGCTTTTGAAAAGGAAATTCTGCAATATGCAACAATATGGACAAACTTTGAAAACATTAAGCTAAGTGAAATCAGCCAGTCACAGAAAAAAGTACTGCAACCATTCCATTTATATGAGGCACTGAAAGTATATAGTCAAATTCAGGAATGCAAAGAATGGAACAGTGGTGACCAAGCGCTGGAGGAGGGGGAATGTGGAGTGATAATCAACAGGCATAAAGTTTCAGTCAAGCAAGAGGAACAAGCTCTAGGGAACTGCTATACAGCACTGCGTACTCCCAGTCAACACCAATGCATTGCACACTTAAAAATTTGTTCAAAGGGTAGATCTTGTATTAAGCATTTTACAATAAAACAATAAAAAAGAAAAGCTATTGCTTTTTGTATGTTGATTGCAAACTCTGCCTCTTTGATGAGCTATTTTAAGTTGTAATCGAATGTATGTTGATTGTCTTAGATTTCAAAGGTAGACAGTCACATCATCTGCCAAATTCTATCTTCTCCTTTTCAAGAATTATACCTCATTTCCTTTGCCTTATTTTGATGGCCACAGCCATCTGCTGGATAATATCCTGAGAGATGACACTGCTGTTTAAACCAAATTGACTCTACTATTTCCCTCTTAAGTACGATGTTTGCTAAATCTGTTCACTTAGCCTTTATGAGGAAATTTCCTTGTATTTCTAGTTCCTGAAGGGCATTTTCCCCTCTTTGTCATGAATGGGTTATATCTGATTGAACATTTAATTCAGTTTTCCTGATATAATCGTCTAACTTATCCTCTCTTAATTTAGTGAATTACCTTGATAGATGTTGAAAAGTTGAAATACCTTTTGCATGACTTGACATTGATTAGTTAATATCCTGCTGGATTCAATTTACTGAGTATGTTGTAGGATTTTTGCACTTGGATTTATGTTTCTGAAACAAATGGAGTTGTTTTCTGCCTCAGTGCCTAGGCCTGTTGGTCCCTCAGCTAAAACTTTCTTCTCCTGATCCTTGAGTGCCTGGTTCCTCCTCTCTGTTAAGTTCTTGGTTCAGAGGTCAGCTTCTCTGCTGTTCCTCCCTGTCTTTACCATTTAATATTTCTCCTATTTCTATCCTGTGCTTACACATTCCTGTTTCATTTTCCTCAGGGCACATATCACTATTAAACCATCTCCTCCCTCCCTTTTTTCTTTCCTTCCTCCCTCCATTCCTTCTCCTCTCTCTCCTTTCTCTCTTTCCTGTCTTCTCCAAAAGAATGTAAGCTCCACGAGGGTAGCATGTGTTTAGTGAGTCCACCTTGACCTTCCTGGGTCTGTGCATCATAAACACCACATACTCCCAGGCGGCAGAAGTGCAGAGGGGCTTAAATAATGAGCTGTGTGGTCGTGAGCAAAGTAATTAAACTTGCTCAGTTCTGTTCTCCCACAGGTAAAATGGGAATAATCACACAAATATAATATAATCTCTTTAAGGATTAAAGGAGTCAACATATTGTAACATGAATTTCAACACCTGGGACATTGTTGGAAGTCACTCATGGTTGGTTTCCCAACTCAGCTGTTTCCCTTACGGTTGTAATGATAAGATAGAAGGGGACAGAGAACAGTGCCCAGGAGAATGTTGTGTGGAGTTTGGCACGTGTTCTGGCACACAATTGCTGCATGTGTTAAGGCACAGCTTTCTGGTGCTGTAAGCACATCTCTGTACGTTCATCTGAAACAGCTTTACAATTTGAAGGGGAGTGCAGAGAGAGAACATTTTTTACATTGAAACTCCGGTGAGACAATGTCAGCATGAAATATCTGAATTCTTGATTCTTTTAAAACAGTTTATGCTTTTGCACGTGTTTCTTCTTCTAAGGTTTTTAAGATAAGAGCTATTCATGAGTATTTTTCTAAGGCCATCTTTAAAGACAGAGTTTAAGGGAGTAGATAAAATTTTGCAATAATTTATTGGATGATCACAAAATTTTAACTTTAACATATATATCAGAATAATAAGTCAATTTATGATTATGACTGACAACCCAAGGTGCTCTTATAAATGTATTCCATTCAGGTGCCAATTTTATTTTTCCAGCTTTTGAAGAATTAACTTCAAAATTCTCTTGAGGGGTCTGAGCATTCCNAATTTTAACTTTAACATATATATCAGAATAATAAGTCAATTTATGATTATGACTGACAACCCAAGGTGCTCTTATAAATGTATTCCATTCAGGTGCCAATTTTATTTTTCCAGCTTTTGAAGAATTAACTTCAAAATTCTCTTGAGGGGTCTGAGCATTCCTGGGTTGCCAAGATGCTGTAGATATTTTGAAATTGGTTTCTCTATTTTCCCTCCTGCCATCTACTTGCTGAGTTTAAGAAGACAGATTTTATATACATATGGTGCTAACCTCAGCTGGTGGGCAACTCACCCTATAGTTATAGCAAATTACCTAAAAGTAAATGAAAGTTTGGCATATTTGAGTTGAAAAAATGTAGCTCCACCCTGCCATCACACCTTTATGGACTTGGCATTGGATGTCACTGGCAACTGTTTCTTGCAATTCCCAAAGGTATATTTTTCAGTTGACAACAGAACATTCTTAGCTATTTCCGTACTTTCCAATGGCACTGCTGTGCCTTATCTAACCATAGTGACTATTTATCCTATGTCAGCTTTTACCAAAATGTACAAAAAATATTATTACGTAAGCCTATCAGACTTTCTGTAGGCTGTCAACTTTGATTAGTAAAGCTACTTATAAATATAATTCAGAAGCACAAATCCCACATTCTCTCAGTTTAAAAGAGATGAACCTGGTATTAAAACCCAATGGCCCTGAATAGGAGACCTCTTTAAATAAAAAATTCACCAGCTAATATAGGTCAAAAACCAGTTTTCTCAGGCAATGAAACATTTATAGCATTTCTCTCCTGTACAAATTCTTGAGTGTTGAAAAAGGTGATAATTCTGGCTGAAGACTTTCCCACATTCATTACTTTTATAAGGTTTCTCTCCAGTATGAAACTGAATTACATCATGGGAAAGTTAGTTTCATGACTCCTTTGGGATAGCTGTAGTCTTGAATATGGAAAATCAATTAATCTATTGCTTTAAGAATAATAGTCAAGAAATAACATATGAAAGTTCTTTGTGAACACTGAAAGGTTATACAAACATAGGATATTACTATATAGGACATTACCTTAGACTGTGAATTCAAGGAAAGAATCATGCCTTATTATTATTATTATTATTGTTGGTATCAGCTTCAGTGCCTGGCAAAATACAGAAATTTTAAATGTTTTTAAATGAACAAATGAACATTGGAAGTAGCACGGTGGCAGCTGCAGCTTAAAGAATGTTTAGGAATAAAAATTAAAACTAAGGAAGTATTTATGTCCTACAATCTTAGCCACTGAAACTAGCTTGGGGGATTGGGTCAGATAAAGCCTGACCCAGAGACCAGGAAGCTCTACAGGTTGGAAAAGAGAGTCCAAGGAGCTAGCGCAATCAGAGATCCTTAAGAGATCCAGCAGGAGGTTGTGGGGCTGCAGTCAGGCAACCTGAGTTTAGAGGAAGTTACCTTATCTCTAAAATGAGTAGGAAGGTGAAACTGAATCCAGTCCCAAAAGAACTAACAGTCAGCAAACCAACACAGGAACCCAAGCACAAAGGCACTAGAAGTGAAACCAGTTGGAATGACAACATAATGTTGCTGCTGTTGTTCAGTCACTCAGTCGTGTCTGACTCTTTGCAACTCCATGGACTACAGCACAACAGGCTTCCCTGTCCTTCACCATCTGTCAGAGTTTGCTTGAGCTCATGTCCATTGGGCTTCACAGGTAGTGCTAGTGGTAAAGAACTCGCCTGCCAGTTCAGGAGATGGAGGAGACTCAGGTTTGATCCCTGGGTCGGGAAGATCCTCTGGAGCAGGTAATGGCAACCCACTCCAGTATTCTTGACTGGAGAATTCCATGGACAGAAAAGCTTGGTGGGTTACAGTCCATGGGGGTCACACAGAGTTGGATATGACTGAAGCAACTTAGCAGCAGCAGCATGTCCATTGAGTCAACGATGCCATCCAACCATCTCATCCTCTGTTGCCCCTTTCTCCTCCTGCCTTCAATCTGTCCCAGCACCAGGGTCTTTTCCAAAGAGTCAGCTCTTCACATCAGGTGGCCAAAGTACTGGAGCTTCAGCTTCAGCATCANACGATGCCATCCAACCATCTCATCCTCTGTTGCCCCTTTCTCCTCCTGCCTTCAATCTGTCCCAGCACCAGGGTCTTTTCCAAAGAGTCAGCTCTTCACATCAGGTGGCCAAAGTACTGGAGCTTCAGCTTCAGCATCAGTCCTTCCAATAAATATTCTTAGCTGATTTCCTTTAGGATTGACTTGTTTGATCTCCTTGCTGTCCAAGAGACTCTCAAGAGTCTTCTCCAGCACCACAGTTCAAAAGCAGTGCTCAGCCTTCTTATGGTCCAACTCTCATATCCGTATATGGCTACTGGAAAAATCATTGTTTTGACTATATGGACTTTTGTAGGCAAAGTGATGTCTCTGCTTTTTAATATGCTGTCTAGCTTTGTCATAGCTTTTCCTCTAAGGAGCAAGTGTCTTTTAATTTCATGGCTGCAGTCACTATCTGCACTGATTTTGAAGCCCAAGAAAATAAAGTCTGTCACAGTTTCCATTTTTTCCCCATGTATTTGCCATGAAGTGATGGGATCGGATACTAATTTCTTTCTTTTTTTTTTTTTTGAAGACAACATAATGGGAGTGATTTAATACAAACCTGTTACATGAATTATAGGGTAGAGTCTTATTGTGAATGTGTCCCTGACCTAGAACAGCCAGAAATCATGGCAACCAAGAATTGTTCATTCATAGTGAGAAAGCCATGAGATCCTCACTGAAACCCTGGGGGTTATCAACGACCCATGTCGGGAAAGCAGAAACAACTTGTCTGGTCCCTGGTTTTCCAATTTATGGATCTAATCTGAAGGATCAGAGTCATCCAGAAAATGCGAAACAGACAGTGTGAATCTCCAACTTCTGTTGTATTATTAAAAAGTATTAAGTAAAGAACCTTTACTTCTTATTCATGTGTTACTCAAAATGCCTGATATTTCTGGAATTCCATATCTCAGCAATCACATTCAAATGCCACACCTTTTCTTTCCTAACACCACATATAAAGCAGCGATATCTTTTTTTTTTTAATTGAAACTAACACTTGGCCTCCTGAAACAACTGAACTCATGCATTACCATGAAGGGACTATTTTTAAAATGACTTCCCCATGTTATCTGATTTATGACACGTAGAAAAGAAAGCAATTCTCTGAGCCAATTGGGATAGGGATTATGTATGGCATGTGTAGCAACTGTTCCTCTTTGCCTGTTTTGTGCAGGCATCCAATAGAGGAGCAGCTGCATCATTTGTCATCTGGTATCGTACAAGAAAGGGATTTGTCTGGGAACCATGACACAGATTAGACATTTCTCACTTTGGAAATGACTTTCTTGCTTTGGCTTTGATGTATGCATTGATAAATGCTTTTGGATTGCCTCAGGATTTCCCTGCTGATGGGAGACCATTGCTTGTTGACAACATTCAGTGTCACTGATAGCGTCCCTCAATGCCAATGCCTTTGTGCTCTGTGGGGGTCATGGAGACTGACTGCCTGCCAAATGAACATGTGATTGGTCACACTTGCAATGCTAATGCACACTTAGCCTCTGTGGAGCTCTGTCTCCTGGAATACTTCCATTCCTAACTGTTCATCAGAATTTAATTGCTAGCTAGCACTTCCTCCTGAAATCTGCCACTACGAGCTCATTGTAAGAGTACAGGGAGCCCCAGCATCATCTAGAAGGCCACTCTACACAAAATACCTAAAATAGTTGCAAAGTTTTCACATGAGTATTCATAGTAAGAGAAAAGAGTGCATGGTGGCCAAGTTATGAGCAGGATGGTGAAGCCAGCCTCTAGTTCTTGGCAAACAAAACAAAAGCAGCAGGTCTCTTTGTGATAGCAGCATGGCAGTGAATGCATGACTCCTCTCCCATCAGAAACAAACGTTTAGTGCCATAATTGTAGAAATCTTCTCAGCTGTCAAGTTATAAATTCTGGTGGGAGAATGACAACATCCTTTCCTGACAGATTAGGAATTGCCTGTAGCACACAGGACAGGCTGTCTTTTAGCTTATTTCTTATATTCAGCTAGGCTGTCCATGGATTTCCTCCTGAACATACCTTACATTCTCTCATTTCCTAACACCTGCCAAATGAAAGGGTTGCCCCAACTCACCTACAACCTCCACCTTTCTCAGCTCTATCAGCCCTGGGGCTTGAGTCTCTACGGTCCCCAGCTCCCTCTGAATTCCACAACTCAAAGTCTTTGCTTCCCTCCATAAATACCTCAAGCTCTCAGCATCTGGCACCTCCCTTGTAGAGATGAGAGTGGCCATTGTTTACACGAACAAATAGCTACCAAGAGACTGAGCCTGGGGAAGTGAAAACTATAATGCTTTATGAATGAGGTAGTCTGAGCTTTCATTCCAGTTCAGCCACATACATGACCTCAGACAATTCACCTAAAATCACCATGCTCCAGTTTTCCCATCTTGAAAATAAGATGTTGGGACTAGATAATCTTCTTTTCCCTGTCTTACTTCAGTAAGCCATGAATTAGGTTTATTAAATAACAGGGAATGCACACATTCTTTTATTGTCGTGGCTATAACACTTAATATTTAGTATCAATCATTTACATAGAAAGGGCTTTAAAATGGCACTTACTATGTGGCAGGTATTCCCATTCAGTTATATCTTCCAATATTCACATACTTTCTTCTCTGGTATTACATAAATGTGGATGTATTAAAGAGATAAAATAACATTGTATTAATGGGGACTATTCTGCAAGAGTGAGTTTTGAAATGAAGTGTAAGAGGGTAAAACATACTTTGTCAGAGAGGACCGGGAGATGTCATATAGGCAAAGGAAGAAATGAGTCCATTGTGTGCTAGGCAGACAACACAGAGATTGGATTGACACAGTGAGTATTGACAGCAAAGGCAGGGGACAATGACAAAAGTTCTAAATGTCAGGCTATGGTATTTAGGCATGTGGGTCAACTCCTTGAACAAGGATAGCCAAACTACTCTGTCTCCCCCCTCTACTTTTATTGGGATTTTTTTTTTTTTTTTACATATAGTATCTGTAAGTTTAAGGTATACAATGTGATTTGACATATGGATCTACTGTGAAATGGTTGCCACAATAAGGTTAGTAACACCTCCAACTCCTCACATAATTGCCATTTTTTGGCAGTAATAACATTTATGATCTACTCTCCTAACAACTTTCAAGTATATAATACAGTGTTGTTAACTACAGTCACCATGCTGTGAATGAACTTCCTCATCTTAAAACTCACATCTTAGAACTCATCTCAGAACTCACTCATCTTATAGCTGGAAGTTTGAGGCCTTTGATCAACCTCTGCCCAGTCCCGTACCTCCAAGCCCCTGGGAACTACCATTCTGCTTTCTATTTCCAGGAGTCTAAATAAACTGTATCTTAGGAATGAGAAATCCCTGCAGCATGATAGTGTATCAGTTGGAGCGCCAGGGACTAAGGAGGAACCCATACTCCTCCTTTAGCTCACTGCTGGACCATCAACAGCTAGACCTGTTCTCAGCTCAGGTCATGAACTGCAGTGCTCATGTGTCCCAAGGCCCAGATTCCTCCTCCCCCTTTGGGACAGAGTTGGTGGCTGAGTCTCATGCCCAGGATTGATTGCCCTGACTGAAGACAGCTGAGTGGCCCAAGGTTTTGTCTGCTTTCCAGAGCTACGAAATCCAAGCCCTCTTGCCTCAAGATGTGACAACTCCAAGGATCATCCAACTCCAGTTTCCTGTGGGACTGATTAAAGTTTAACTCCTCCCTCTGTTCAGTCTTACCTCCTCCCCTGCCCCCAGGTGTTGATCCCAAAGGCTCCTATCACTAAATTCTCCATTTGAAAGTCTGCTTCACAGGGAACCTGACCTAAGACAATAATGGATGAGTAAATAAATAGATTTAAAAATATTTACTGAGAACCTTCCACATGCCTGACACTGTCCTAGTGTAACTAAGCAGGACTCTATGGGGCCTTCCTGGGACAGTCCCATCCCCCATATCCTCTGTTTTAGCTCCTCTCTGAAGTGCCTAGACAATAGTATCTGATGCATGTTTCCTGAGTTGTTTTATAGATGCTGAAACCACCACCAAATGGAAGAAATTAACTACTTGATGATCATGAGCACATAGTTCCCAGACCTACTGGAGCCTGAAGATTTATAATGTTACATCTGTGACACTACCCAGTTGCCTCACCATCAACCAGTCAGAGAATTGTTCAGGAGTTGATCACATAGCTTGGGACGGCCCCTCCCTTACCTTGCCTTTAAAAATGCTCTGCTGTAACTTGTCCAGGAGTTCAGGGGTTTTGAGCACTAGCTGTCCTGGACTCCTTGCTTGATGCGCTGCAATGAATGCTGCACTTTCCTTCACCACAATCTGGTGTCAGTAGATTGGCTTTACTGTGCATGAGTGAGGGGACCCAAGTTTGATTCAGTAACATGAGGTGCTGAGGACAGAGAGGAGAACAAAACAGATAACATCTCTAGTCAGATGCTTTCATTCTAAATATGGAACATGGCCAAATATAATTTCAGATAGTGATGAGAGCAAGGAATGAAGAAAAACTGATGTGATAGGGATTGAAGTTACAGGGACTTCTTCAAATGGCCTGAAACCGTCTCACTGATTCTTATTGGGGATGAAATGTGTGTGTGCTCAGGCACTGTTGTGTTCAACTCTTTGCAACCTCATGGACTGTAGTCCACCAGGCTCCTCTGTGGAATTTTTCAGACAAGACTACTAGAGTGGGTTGCCATTTCCTACTCCAGGGGATCTTCCTGACTCAGGGATCAAACCCGTGTCTCTTGCATCTTCTGCACTGGCCAGCAGATTCTTTACCACTGTACCACCTGGGAAACCCTGGGATGAAACTCGAATAATAACAAAGAGCCAGACATGCAAACATGTAGTGAGAGTATTTCAGGTAGAAGTCACAGCTAGTACAAAGGTTCTAAGGCAAAAATGAGGTTGGCCCACCTGAGGAATATGAAGGTCAGTGTGCCTGGAGCAGAAAAGTGACAGGACAATGCCAGAAAGGCAGGCTGGAAATCAATCATATAGGGCATTATATAACCTAGTAGGAATTTTTCATAAAGTACTGGGCACAATTTCATTACACAACTGGACTTTTAATTCAAGGTTTTATCGCTGTCACCTTTCTCAGTTTAAAATTCTTTAGTTCTTCCTTATTTCTATCACTACTTCAGAGAGATTTTTTTTCTTTCCTTTAGGGCTTTCATTCTTTATAAAAGCAAAAAAAAGTTGGGGGGGGAGACTATTTTTCCCTTATCTTGAATTAAGGTTAGAATATATTCAGGCATATCTTAATATGTTATGTTTCTACTTAGTCTGGGACTCTCTACATATTCCATCAGAAAAATTAACACATGGCTGAGCCTTAACTGAGGACAGAGTGAGAGTTTTCCCTGGGATCATGTGTGGTTGCACGGGGCATAGAGGGGAAGTGGTGGGTGCTTTTCATGTCAGGGTAGCTGAGCATGAGCCCCAGCCCACTAAGAACCGCCTCTATAATTAGGTATTCAGGGTATTTCAAGTCAAAATAAGAGAGTGGAAAGGAGTTAGAGGAAGATAATTTTATCAAGAACCAGAAATTAAACTATTACCACAATTAAGTACTAAATTAATTCTGAGCTTATGATTACCCAAGGCAAAAGAGCAGTATCATGGGACCTCTTTGTCAAGCAAAAGGAAAGATGAGTTTTTAAGGAGAGAACTTTTTTTTTTAACACATTCTAAATCAAGGACAAATTACTCATATGAATCCTAAACCCACTGGATAATATCAGTTCTATAAAAACATGTCACATATATATCACATGGCCATTTCCTACAACAACTCAAAATAGTTGAGATTATGGTATATAACTATGTTTAAGTGATGGACAGAGAGGCCTGGCATGCTGCGGTTCACGGGTCGCAAAAAGTCAGACAAGACTGAGTGAATGAACTGAACTGAACTGAACTGAAGTTCATTTGGATGAGAAACTGGGCTTATACTATCCAAATGTATTAGTTGTTGGCTAGAATGGATGGTTGGTTATCAGATGGATGGTTAGTATTCTCTTTGGCACTTTGTAATATCATTCATTCTTACCAAGGTTTTGACAGTTAAGATTGGGATTTCTGAAAAGTACCTCAAGTACAGATGGTCCATCCTGCTTGAAAATAGATCTGTAAGATTTTAAGATACCAAATGATGGAATCACACCTGAAAATACAATACTCTACTGCACTATCTCACAATAATCTTTCTTAGCAAATGTCCCTCTTTTTCGAACATATATTCAGATTCCTAACAGTTCATGTACTTGGTGTATTCTGCTCCTATGAGCTCATTATCATCTATTCAGTTCCTCTAAACAAAATTCTTGTACTTTTAGTCCCTGAACTTCTAACCCACCCCATATTTTGCAGTTAACAGTGGCAGCATTGCTTTTATACTGCTGCTTGACTTTATGATCTTCTTACTGTCAAATAATCATTATATGACCAAGAGAAGAAATGAGGGTTTACAACAGTATACAGCAGAGGGGTGAGAAAGGAGTTTTTCAGTACTACGATGAAATCATATGAAAACTATGTGATAAATCCCCTCCTTTAAAAATGTTTGTTACAATAGTGCTATCCAATAGAAATATTATGAGCTACATATGTGACTTTAAAATTTCTAGTAACCATATGAGAAATGAAATATTTTATGCCATATGAATAAACAAGGATGTCACAGTCATCAGTGACTGCATTCTTCCAGTGTGAGCTGGTGAGTCTGAGGAAAAGAATACCTGCCATCTAGCAGCCATTAGACTACTGCCACTCCCTGCAGTCACTCCCCATGGTGAACCCTGAGGAAACTGGATGTGAAAACACAGGATCAGTTCAGTTCAGTCTCTCAGTCGTGTCTGGCTCTTTATGACCTCATGGACTGCCTNACCTGCCATCTAGCAGCCATTAGACTACTGCCACTCCCTGCAGTCACTCCCCATGGTGAACCCTGAGGAAACTGGATGTGAAAACACAGGATCAGTTCAGTTCAGTCTCTCAGTCGTGTCTGGCTCTTTATGACCTCATGGACTGCCTCACACCAGGTCTCCCTGTCCATCACCAACTCCCAGAGCTTGCTCAAACTCATGTCCATTGAGTTGGTGATGCCATCCAACCATCTCATCCTCTGTCCTCCCCTTCTCTTCCTGCCTTCAATCTTTCTCAGCATCAAAGTCTTTTCCAATGAGTCAGCTCTTCGCATCAGGTGGCCAAAGTATTGGAGATTCAGCATGAGTCCCTCCAATGACTATTCAGAACTGATTTTCTTTAGGATTGACTGGTTTGATCTCCTTGCAGTCCAAGGGACTCTCAAGAGTCTTCTCCAACACCACAGTTCAAAAGCATCAACTCTTTTACACTCAGCTTTCTTTATGGTCCAACTCTCACATCCATACATGACTACTGGTAAAACCATAGCTTTGACTAGACAAACTTTTGTCGGCAAAGTAACATCTCTGCTTTTTAATATGCTGTCTAGGTTGGTCATGGCTTTTCTTCCAAGGAGCAACTGTCTTTTAATTTCATGGCTGCAGTCACCATCTGCAGTGATTGTAGAGCCCAAGAAAATAAAGTCTGTCACTGTTTCCATTGTTTCCCTATCTATTTGCCATGAAGTGATGGGACGAGACACCATGATCTTCATTTTTTGAATAAGTTTTAAGCCAGCTTTTTCACTCTCCTCTTTCACTTTCATCGAAAGGCTCTTCATTTCCTCTTCACTTTCTGCCATAAGAGTAGTGTCATCTGCATATCTGAGGTTATTGACATTTTTCCTGGCAATTTCGATTCTAGCCTGTGCTTCATCCAGCCCAGCATTCTGCATGATGTACTCTGTATATAAGTTAAATAAGCAAGGTGACAATATATAGCCGTGATGTACTGTTTTCCAATGTGGAACAAGTCCATTGTTGCATGTCTGGTTCTAACTCTTGCTTCCTGACCTGCATACAGATTTCTCAGGAGGCAGGTAAGGTGGTCTGGTATCCCCATCTCTAAAAATTTTCCACAGTTTGGTGTGATCCACACAGTCAAAAGCTTTAGTGTAGTCAATGAAGCAGAAGTAGATATTTTCCTGGAAATACTGGCCCCAGATAGGTGAGATGAATAATCAAAAGAATTATTTCAATGAGCCCAGACTCCCAGACAAAGAAAAGCGCTAAATTTCTTAATTTGTGATATCTGATTTTCTTTAATTAACCATCTTTTGATGTTTTGACCACTTGAATTTTGTTGCAAAGCTTCCATATAACCTGGCTCCCCCTGGTTCCCTCCTTGGAGCAGTTCTCTCAGGTTACTTGAGATGCTGTCTTCTAGGCTTGAAGTTCTAAAAGTTCCCACCAAATAAAACATAACACTTAATTTTCAGGCTGTGAGCATTTTTGAAGTCCACAAATATTTTTAAAAATAAAAATAAACCAGTGAAATTAATTTTAATAATATGGTCAACTTAACCTAACATATCCAAAAGACTATCATTTCAGTATGTAACCAAAATTTTAAAACATTAATAAAATCATTCAATATCCAGCGTGTATTTTACAACACATCTTAATCCATTCTACCTGCACTTTACTCTGACTAGTGGCTGCTATACTGAACAGTATAATCCTACAGTATATATTACACATCTCTCAGGAAGTTTTTTTGGTGAACTTCAGTTTATAGTACTGAAAAATATTAGGAACACAGAGCTATTACAAAGGAGTCAATATCTAAATTCTAAATAATACCTAGCATGCAATTACTTAGAGAATTAATTAATACATTGATTGGTTATATTGTTCATTCAACAAATCTTTATTGAATCCTTAAAATATGCTGGGCAAGTTAAGAGGTTTCGAGATCCCTTGAAGGGTTCAGTCAACAGTTACTTCCTGACTGTTTTACAAAATAAGAATCAGCTTTGCCACTTCTTAAAATTTAGATATGATATAATTTAGCCTCTTTTGTTCTCCTTTGTGAAGGGGGAAAGAGGGACTCTGAAGGAGCTGGAGCCTACAGAGTGTCAACTTGGAAGCAGACCCCGGAGATCTGGCAAAGGACTAATTCCATACACTGACATAGTAAGCATAATAATTCCATAGCTGCAATACTAGGAGAGGTGGCAAGGACACCCTGATTGAACAGGGCCTGAGGGTTGAAACCAAACACAACACATAACTTTTATAACATGCTGATATTTTTAATTGTGGCAGAAACTGTANGTACTGAAAAATATTAGGAACACAGAGCTATTACAAAGGAGTCAATATCTAAATTCTAAATAATACCTAGCATGCAATTACTTAGAGAATTAATTAATACATTGATTGGTTATATTGTTCATTCAACAAATCTTTATTGAATCCTTAAAATATGCTGGGCAAGTTAAGAGGTTTCGAGATCCCTTGAAGGGTTCAGTCAACAGTTACTTCCTGACTGTTTTACAAAATAAGAATCAGCTTTGCCACTTCTTAAAATTTAGATATGATATAATTTAGCCTCTTTTGTTCTCCTTTGTGAAGGGGGAAAGAGGGACTCTGAAGGAGCTGGAGCCTACAGAGTGTCAACTTGGAAGCAGACCCCGGAGATCTGGCAAAGGACTAATTCCATACACTGACATAGTAAGCATAATAATTCCATAGCTGCAATACTAGGAGAGGTGGCAAGGACACCCTGATTGAACAGGGCCTGAGGGTTGAAACCAAACACAACACATAACTTTTATAACATGCTGATATTTTTAATTGTGGCAGAAACTGTATATGACTTGAAAATCATAGAAAAAGAAAAAAAGAAAAAATGCCTCTAATTCAACAACTTACATGTATTTTCATTCCACATTTTGATGCATTTTCTTTCATCCATGCCTACTCCCCACCACTTATGTCCCAGGTCTCACAAGTCTGAGGCATGAAAAAATGTCATGCTTGCTTTTTATATCTAACTCGGCAATGATAAGGGCCACCAGTGGCCCAACTTAACCCCTACCAGCTTAACCCCTGGGAACTTCTCTGCCTCAAGGGGTCTTCTGGCACGTCTCCTGTGTCTTGGGAACACACTCCCCTCTCCCTTCACCCCTCCAGTTTCAACACCATGGCATCCCCCTCTGGCCACCTGGTTGTACCCGATGTCTACCATCTTCATGATGTCACTTCTCTCCAGGGCCACCCATCTGCAGTGGTTCTGTCCTTACTTTAGCCCAGCTGAGCGGCTTCTACAGGTCCCTCCCTTCAGCTGCTATTAGATATGGTGACTGAGTCCATACAACAATCACAGTCAGCCTTCTTCCTCCCAGGGTCGAGTCTAACTTAAGTCCCACCAATCAGAACTTTGGCATTTCTACACCTTCCAACTTAACCCCCAAATGGAGTTTTTCAGATCCAGAACTAGCCTCTTCCCAGGAGAGCCAACAGTGGGAACACTCATTCTTTTACGAAAACATCACCTTCAAGGGTATGGTCTGGCCCCATGGCCCCAACAGGATAATCACGGCAAGATAAGCACAGCAGCAACCCAACAATGCTCTTCTCAAGGCTTGTTTCTTTTCTCTTTTTTCCTTCCTTCCTCCCTCCCTCCCTTCTTTCCTCCTTTTTATAGCTTTGCTTATCTAAAATGGTACGAAAATATTTTCCTGTTATAAAAGTACAATATATATTGTAAGACTCATAAACTTACAACTACCAGGTTTACTATTCCACCATTCAAATATACTTATAATACCTTAAGAAGAATCTTAAACCTGAGGTAACCTCAAGTATTAGAGCCTTGGAGTAATCTAAAAAAGAGTGCCCCTCATTTAGAATTAAAAATAGACCAAAAAGGGGAACTCTAACAAAAGTCTGGAGAAAAGTTGAGGGCTAAATTAAATTTTGATTGATAATAAATTATCTAGTAGTATCCAGTAATTTCCAAAGTGTAGGCAGATATTTATTTATGTAAAATTTTGTTAAGATAATTTCTTATGCTGGTTTATTAAAGGAATTTTAAATTAAAAACACTTAGTTACCACTGTGTTAGGCTACCGAAACTATGACCAGAAAATTACCTAAAAGGAGAAGGAAATGGCAACCCACCCCAGTGTTCTTGCCTGGAGAATCCCACAGATGGCAGAGCCTGGTGGGCTGCCGTCTCTCGGGTTGCACAGGGTCGGACATGACTGAAGCGACTTAGCAGAAGCAGCAGCAGAGAAAGAATGTGAATTTGAACCCCTAAGTTATACATTAATACCAGTACATCATATTCACTTAGGAAACATAGACCTCTACTACAACTTTTCAGCTAGTACTGCTTCCTTTCCCTTTCCTTTATGAGCCAATAAAAGCAATGCAAAATTGGGCATCAAAAAAAATCTAGATTCTAGCCTTATTTTTCTCACCACCTGGTGACTATTGCTTGATGTCAAATGGGGATGAGAAAAATCTGTCTCAGGCAATTCTGTGAAGACAAAATAAGATATGTGATGTCCAGTAGTTTTTAAAATGCTATACTAATTGCATTAAATATATTATTTTCAGGAAAAATTATTTTCAGGGGATTTTTAAAAACATAATCATTACTTGAAACTTTTTGGTGAAAAATGACACCAAAAGGAAGAATCACTTGGTATTGCTCTACTTTTATATTTTAAAATGTTGAGATGTAGATGCTTGAGCTAGAAGATGGATGAGTGGATAAGCTCTGTCTTTTCTACAGGCATCTTTATTCCAGGCTAACACCATTAGCTTAGTTTTAACAATCAAGTTTTTAAAATGTACAAAACTCTTTTCTTGTAAATAACCTAGACAGAATGCCACATTCACACGTTCATCACTGCCACTAATTAATCTTAGAGACATTTCTCAGGACTTCAGTTATAAAACTTCATACAAAGCTAGCAAACAAAAATTTTGCTTCACGCCATTTGAAATGAAATGGGTTTTTCTAGGTTTTGCACGTAACTTGACTAAGGAGCAGAAAGCTTCCTTATAAAAGTCTGTGATACATTCAAAATTTAATGAGGACACATGACAAAACCCTTTGCAACCCTACTAAATGTTGAAGAACAGGTCATTTCTTTCATACAATGTACAGGACACACATGCTGCTACTACTACTACCACTACTAAGTCGCTTCAGTCGTGTCCGACTCTCTGTGACCCCATAGACGGCAGCCCACCAGGCTCCCCCGTCCCTGGGATTCTCCAGGCAAGAACACTGGAGTGGGTTGCCATTTCCTTCTCCAATGCGGGGAAAGTGAAAAGTGAAAGTGAAGTCGCTCAGTCGTGTCCGACTCTTAGCGAACCCCTGGACTGCAGCCCACCAGGCTCCTCCGTCCAAGGGATTTCCTAGGCAAGAGTACTGGAGTGGGGTGCCATTGCCTTCTCCGGACACACATGCTACCAACCAGCAAAGGAGTGTTAGCAGATTCACAAACACCCTTTCTACTACTGCCTCATCAGCAGGCATGTACCTAGAGGCACCTGTTGTGAGAGTATGTCTGGGCACCACACACTGTCAACTCATTGTAAGATCTGTAACCATTTTTTATCCCTCGCCACATTCACTACTCAGGGCTCCACACTTACTACCTAGTGCCTTCCTATGACAGATTATAGTTAGGTGGCACAATGGTGGGGCAAGAGTGATAGGTTGCTTCAGTCGTGTCTGACTCTTTGCAACCCTATGGGCTGTAGCCCATCATGCTCCTCTGTCCATGGAATTCTCCAGGCAAGAATACTGGAATAGGTTGCCGTGCCCTCCTCCATGGGATCTTCCTGACCCAGGGATCGAACCTGGGTATTTTATGTCTCCTGCATTGGTAGGTGGGTTCTTTACTACTAGCACCACTTGGGAAGGAAGTCATGATGGTGGATATGGCCCATTTTAAAGCATGCCCAAAAGACCCTTGTTTTCCCCCTTTTTCTCTCTCTCTGTGTGTCTCTGTCTCTGTCCATCTCTCTCTCTCACACACAATTTGTCCAGATAGTAAAACCCAACTGATATAGTCTAAGTGAAGATCCCTGATTTATATACATATTTAAAGTGAAAGGGAAGTCTTGAACTATTAGTCATCAGAAGCAGATTTTGAAGGAGTTTATAAGACTACCTGTCCAGTCAACCGGAAGAAGAGGAAACTACATTCAAGAATATTGAGACCGGGAGAAAACAGAAGAGAAAAACAGGTACAAAGTGTGGGCTATACCCCAGAATAACATCTAGGGGGATGCTACATGGCCATGCCATGCCAGGGGGCCTGAGATAATCTCAGGCACTAGGCACCTTGAGGTGGGAGAAGGGCAGAAAAAGTGGGTTCAATTCCGAGCATTTTACAACCACCAACAGACAAATAGGAGTTTAAGCAGCCTCACTGTACGGGAAAGATTGAGAAGTGTCCGGTGAGTTCAGGTAACCTAGATCTCACTTGCCTGGTACTCTCTGTGAGAAAGAAACTTTGGAATACTATATGAATTATGAGTAGATGATCATTGACTCTTTATCTCAGTATTTTAAAAGTGATTCTCAGAGAGGCAAAGGGGAAATAGAGAATCTGTTTCCAAAGAGAAAAGTCTGAAATTCTTCTCGCAGAACAAGCCCAAACTTTGGGAGGTGGGTAAAAAGAAAATGAGGGGAAAGAAGGTACACACATAACATTGCAAATCTGTCTTCAGGACTATTGAGTCAGAGGAGAGATGATAAGAAATATCAAAGGCCAAAATAAATAGTAAAAGAGAAAGTCACCAAATCACATCCTCAGTCTGGGGATGCTGTGGCTGACTTCATGAGTGATGTTCACGGGTTGATGGGAGCCATCTAGACCCCAGATCTTTTTTCAGTATCAGTTGACAGAGCCTCTTCCTTTCTCTACCTATAGCTGTGAAGTTACCACGTAGTGTCTCATCTGCGCTTGATACTCCCTCCATCCACCCACACCCACACTCTCACACAAACACACACACATGCACACAGGCACAGAGGCATCACCCCAGGTGCTTGCTTCACTCTGCTGTTCTTCTTAGCCAACTTTACTTCTAGAAACCTAGTTGTACAGAGTGAGGAATACAAACTAACTTGGCCTTTCTGCCTTCCATGGGAAAAATCACAAGGTCCCAAGTAAGGGTACTTCTTGAGGCCTTGCACACCAAGAGCTCTTCGTGCAAATGCATTTCAGCAGAACTTCCAGAAAGCAAGATACTTGATAAGCAATTTAGTTTATCAAAACCAGGACAAAATGCAAATAATGAACTTGAAGCAACAGCAGGCCAAGTCAGACGAAAAACCACCACTCACCTCCTTTCCACCCCCACACAACCATCCTGCTCTCAGAGTAAGTTTCTATTACCAGGGGACTGTGCTCAGAATATATGAGAGAAAGCAAAAGGGGGCTGTCACAGGTGGTGAATTATCTGGTGGATCTGCATGGCAGGCGGTGTTTCTTATAAAAGTGCAGTTGAAGCTTGTACCCGAGTAGACAGTGCACGATGAAGATTTCTGAGATTTCTATCGTACTTCATCTATTAGCTGCAAGTCTGAATTCATCTGAAAGCAATTTGCTCTGTAAACGCCTGTTCCCAAATTAATTTCAGCTGAGAAAACCAAGCAGCCACAATATATAAAAACTTGCTGACACTAGAAAAATCTCTTGTGAGGCTTCCTTGCTCTCATGTCTGTCCAAGTCACTCTCAATGGCTGGCAGTCAGTCACTCCTGGATATTGATCTGGTGCTTGCTGTGTGTGTAAGAAGCTTCACGAGATACTTTGAGGGCATGAACCAGATGTACCTCTGTTTTCAAGAAGTTCACAGTCCAGGAGAGAGCTGAGCAGACACACAAGTAAATACGGTAGTGAAACTATAGGTAATCATCAGTCAAGTTCATTTTACCTGCCTTTCACTAATGGAGGTCATTTTAACTGTTGCTACAAAAGACTTGCATGTCCTCCAAGCTGCACACAGTCTAAACAAGAAGATGTTTGCCCCAGCTGTTTTTTAGGAACTTGGAGTCACCTGTGTCTAGTTGGAGCTGAGGTGGTTAAGACTGGATTAGACCAGTGTGAGTGTCCATGCACACAGGCACAGAGGCATAACGTGACGTCAGAAGGCTGAAAACTTTACCCTTAAATCAGGCTAAGTGCCTCAGTGTTTAAACGTGCAGAAGCCTGTACCTTAGTTACACCTACACAGAATCACAATTAGATATTTTTCCAATCACCTTTTCCCAAGCTCCCCTTGCCTCAGATGGCCCTGCTGCTATATTCTTCATCCCATAAATACCCTGAGCCCTTTCCCTTCGGGGGGAGTGGGATCCGAGATGTATTTCCCCATCTCCTAGTTTGCTGCTGCTGCTGCTAAGTCACTTCAGTTGTGTCTGACTCTGTGTAACCCCATAGACAGCAGCCCACCAGGCTCCCCCATCCCTGGGATTCTCCAGGCAAGAACACTGGAGTGGGTTGCCATTTCCTTCTCCAATGCATGAAAGTGAAAAGTGAAAGTGAAGTTACTCAGTCATGTCCAACAGCAACGCTGTGGACTGCAGCCTATCAGGCTCCTCCGTCCATGGGATTTTCCAGGCAAGAGTACTGGAGTGGGGTGCCATTGCCTTCTCCTCTCCTAGCTTGACTGCCTTGCAAATAAACATTCTCTTTGCTGGAAACTTTGGCATCTTAGCATTTTGGCTTGTTGCATGTTCAGTAACAGTAGAAAGTAATATGAGCCCTAGGTGAGATGGGGCTACAGGAATTCACAGGGAGGGGGACCACTCCTACATAGAGCTGTCAGGAAGACTTCATGGAGGAGGTAGGTCGAGGTCTGAGAGAGATGGGGGTGCCTGTATTCCACTCAGAGGGAAGAGAATAAGCAAAGAACCCACCAAGGTCCACCCAGAGAGAGCAAATGGTGTTTGGAGGTTCTCAAGGAACATGAACAGGGGGACATAGCTTAGGAGCAGATGTGGAAGACCTTGAAAGATAGGTGAGGAGATATGGACTTCATTCTGAGAGCAGTGGAGACCAATGAGGATCCAGAAGCCCAAGGTAAAGGCTAGGTCTTCAGAGTTTAAGTTAACACAGATGTTGATGTTGAGAAGGAGAGACCATTCCCAGGCTGTTGCAGGAATCCAGGCAAGAGGGGTGAGGGCCACTCTCTGAAGGAGTAGTACTAGAGCGAGAGAGCAAAGGACAAAAGAAACGTGAACACGTATGAGCTCACAGTCCAAGAGGTGAGCATGGAGGGCTTTCCTCACTCACCTTGGTCCTCCACACATAAAAGCAGCGGTGGGCTGGGCAGGTCACAATGCCCGGCAGCACCTGGGAAGTTTCCTTCTGTTCCAAACAGGCTGCTTGTATATATGCTTGGAACAGCTGAGGAGGAGTCAAGTAAAAGGGTGGTTCTACTCTTACAACAAAAGATTTAGGGCTGATAGAAAATAAAATTATTTAAAAGCAAAAAAAAAAAAAAAATCATGTGAGGAGCCATACCTCACAAATGTTTAGACAACGGGCATGTTTCAGAACTATTGCTTAGATGCTTTCAGAAACATTGCTTAGATGGATATCACCAAAGGGAACTTGGGCTTCTTAATCACATCTATAAAATATTGGTAGTGCCAGGGCCTAGAGGCCGGGAGAGTCTCAAAGATCAGATTAAACCAACTCAGTTTTCAGGTCTAACATGACAAGTAATGATGTAGACAGCCACGTTAAGCATCATTTTAGAGTGCCGTGAATGTCAGAAAATACATTTCCAAGAGAGATTTTGTCTAAACAAGTTCTCACACTGCAACCAAGAATAAAAAAAAAAAAACAGTCACTGTGCTAAATGATGGATCTTGGAATCACTTTGGTGGTAGGAATGATGGAAGGAGGCGGAACTTACTTGTTGAATATCCTGTCA
This sequence comes from Neotragus pygmaeus, assembly GCA_006410875.1. Classification (NCBI taxonomy): domain Eukaryota; kingdom Metazoa; phylum Chordata; class Mammalia; order Artiodactyla; family Bovidae; genus Neotragus; species Neotragus pygmaeus. The sequence goes on along the minus strand of SJYV01004530.1, from coordinate 1,433,464 downwards.
CTAGTTGCACAGAGCAAGGCTGGGTTTTGTTTTGCTCTCCCGGGCAGATCAGTTACCAAGTTAAATCCCAACCACAGTTCTGGGAGAAAAAGATTCAGGAGGTGTCAAATCAGATGTTTAATTTCCACAAAAAGTACAAGGGGGAGTGTTTTAAAATCCTATTTTGCAGCCACAATTCATTTTCTTTATGCTTGTACATTCCCATAGGTTTTTGGTCACATGAAGCCGGTGTGGAATTTGACAAGCTCTCCATGGGGTGGGAGGCAAGAGCAGCCTCCAAGGTGTTGGATTTTAAATAGTGTTGTATATCCAGCAAGGAAATTGATGACAGAGTCCTCTGGCATAATGTAGCATGTGCATACTAAAGATTTCACTACTGTGTGACTAAACCCGGTTTTTATGCTACTATTTACTTTAATTTTTAATGCTTGCTATTTTTTGAATGCTGTTTTATTTAAAAACATTTTAGTAATACTTATATATTGCTATATATAAAATATGTACCATATATTACTATGTTAACAACATAGTACATTTATATGTAGTAATCTGCTAAGAGTTTATGTACATGATCCCATTTAATCTGCTCAGCAACCCACTGAAGAAGCAGTATGCCCCCTACCATGCAAATGAGAAACGAGGCTCAGAAGCAAAGAACACGTTGGAGCTGGGATTTGCTGCTTCCATTTACTTGCCCTAAATGACAAGCAGCTTTGCCCCCACTTTTCTCTGACCTTGCATCTTCCTGCTCTTTTCCTGGCTAATTCTTTTGTTCCTTCTCTCTAGCTTGTCCTTTAATGTAGGTTGTTAAGGGTTGAATTGTGGCCCCTCCAAAATTCATATGTTGAATCCCTAATCCCCAGGACTTCAGAACATGGCCTTACTTGGAGACAGAGTCTTCAAAGAAATAACAAATTTAAGGTTATTAGTGGGGGCCCTAGTTCAGTATGACCAGGGTCCTCTCATAAAGGGGAAATTTAGACACAGATGCACACAGGGTGAACAAGATATGAAAACAATTACAGAGATCGGGGTGATGCTTCCACAAGCCAAGGAACCCCACAATGCCAGCAAAGCCCCAGAAGTGAGGAGAGAGACCTGGAACAGAGCCTTTCCCACAAGACCCTCAGAAGGAACCAGTATTGCCAACACCCTGATCTTGGACCTACAACCTTCATACCTGCAAGACATTCATTTCTGGTGTTCAAGTCACTTACTTTGTGCTACTTTGTTATAGCAATTTCTCTCACACACACCAAATAGTTAACTTGTTATCTTCTCCTGGACACACCAAGCATTTTATGCCTTGTTCCTTTGTTGCTATTTCTCCTTTCTGGAATACTTCCATCAGTATTCCAATTCAATTATCACCTCCTACTGGAGAAGGCAATGGCACCCCACTCCAGTACTCTTGCCTGGAAAATCCCATGGGTGGAGGAGCCTGGTGGGCTGCAGTCCATGGGGTCGCTAAGAGTTGGACACGACTGAGCAACTTCACTTTCACTTTCCACCTTCGTGCATCGGAGAAGGCAATGGCAATCCATTCCAGTGTTCTTGCCTGGAGAATCCCAGGGATGGGGGAGCTTGGTGGGCTGCCGTCTATGGGGTCGCACAGAGTCGGACATGACTGAAGCTACTTGGCAGCGGCAGCAGCACAGGAAGCTCTCCCTCACTTTCTCTAATGCTCATTGACCAAGAAGAGTTAATCATGCCTTCCTCTGAGTTATACCTGTTCCTTGTACCCACTCCTATGGTACACGGTAACCTGGGCATTTATGTGCGAACTTGTCTGTCCACCCTACTGGGCTGTTATCCCTGGGAGGGCAACTGCCCTCCTTATTCCTCTCTACTCAAGACGGTGCAGGTGATCGTCCTCCTTGAAAGCTTTAAAAAAGTTTCTCCAGGTGAATCCCCTCAACCACAGTCCAGGAGACTGTAAAATGAACACGTGAGAGGAGACAGAATGGTGCCCTGATTAAATGCATGGCCATAGTGAGTGACAGAATGTGTCCTTCCAATGGGGCTGGGAAGTGGAAGAGAAAGAGCATTTAGGAAAGCAGGAGTGGGAGAACCTTCCCAAGAATTTTCTGATGGGGAATCTTGCTTGTCTGGCTTCAAATCTTTTTATCCACATGGGGAAAGCATTCTCAAGAGACGGATGCTTCAGAGTCTCTTATCTCTTTGCTGTTAAACCCTGGTCTCATCTAAGTGTCCTTGTTTGGCTTCCACGCTTTCCAAGTACAGAACATGTACTGTATGAACTTATGTTCCCAGTCCTTGAGCAGCGGTCTCCCTTGGCCAGCAGATTAAGTGACTTTGAATTACATTTGGCTCCCAAGCAGTCTGATGACAGGGAGAGGAGGCTTGGATGGGGCTGGCACAAGCATGAGGACACCTGGTCTGTCTGAGACACGCTTGTCAGTTTGAATGAATAAACAGGCATTCTCATAGCTACCCCAGTCTTTTTGGTTTCGGTTGGCGTGAGCTAGGGAGTCAGATCCATCCTGATTCATGTTTATTAGGTACTCAATGACACTAGCTGTGGAAAGAGAAACACCCTGAACATTAGTGGTTTAACAGTAAAAGTGTATTTCTCACCTGCAGCCTCACAGCCACTGCAGATGGGTATGGGTAAGGACTCTGCCCCACACAGTGATTAGTCTTAGCTCCTCAGTGTGTTTCATTAAGCTGGCAGTCGTGGAAAGAAAGCAGTTTTGCTTTCTTGCAGAGATAAAATGGGCTTGAGGGATGTATTCATGAATCCGGTCTGGGAGTAGCCATACTGCAAGCACTCCGGTGCCAGTGGCCAGAATTTGGTCTTATGTCCAATCTAGTGAAAGGGAGACTGGACAATGTGGTCCAGCCAGATGCTTACGAAGAGAAGAATTTGGCAACTGCTCAGCCCAAGTAGTCTCTGCCACATGGGGGCACAACAAAATTAGATTCCAGACCTCTCTTTGGGCAATACCGTAAGCACTTCCAGACTTACCATCCTTCCTTCCTGGCCACACGTGCATCAAGAAGAAACTGGTTCATGTTTGTTGAAAGGATGAATGAATGTAACCTTGGACCTTTCCTCTCTCCAACTATCTTGGAAATCCTGAAGCTCTAGTTATCACCTCTAGGTGGATGGGCTCCTAGCATCCTTCTCTCCTGAGCTTACACCTTACATTTCCAGCTCATTGCTAGACATGGTCACAGAGGGTTCAACCACCCCTTCAGTTCAACACACCACACCTGAGCTCTGCCATCTCTTCAGTCCCGGACTGTGCTTTCCTTTGATCAAGACTAAGACAGAACCTTTGTCTGACTCAACTTTCTAGCCCTCTAAGCATTGTGTTCTTTGGAAGGAATGATGCTAAAGCTGAAACTCCAGTACTTTGGCCACCTCATGCAAAGAGTTGATTCATTGGAAAAGACTCTGATGCTGGGAGGGATTGGGGGCAGGAGGAGAAGGGGATGACAGAGAATGAGATGGGTGGATGGCATCACGGACTCGATGGACCTGAGTTTGAGTGAACTCTGGGAGTTGGTGATGGACAGGGAGGCCTGGCGTGCTGCAAACTATGGGGTCGCAAAGAGGCGGACACAACTGAGCGACTGAACTGAACTGAACTGAAGCATTTACCACAACACCTTACATGCTGTTGGCTACCAAGCCATCTTTATATATTTATATACATTTTTTCTATTGTAGAGACGTATTTAAATCACATTGCACTAAGATGTGCAAAAATATAGTTCCTCTATTTTTCTATAGGTTGTTTGTTCTTCCTCATAAACATTTACCCCTCTAAAACACAATATGGTTGTAAACTCAGTTACATAAAATAATTTGAAATTTCCAGGTATCCGAATCTAGCATCTTTAGAAGAATATTCCATTTTCGGATGCCCCCTTTCTCTGCTTCCTGCAGGAGGCATCTGTGTCAGTGGCTGGGACCCGCTGAATCCTGGCTGGGGTGGTCTGGCCAGTAGCCCTTGGCTTATAAGGTCTGTTATTCTCACCACAGCAACATCCCAAGCAAACTCACCCTCCAGTGTTGTTAGCTGACTCCTGCACATCTCTTCACAGGGTCCAGGAGCTTCAGGGCACTTGAGGCTCCTAAGTGCAGGCTTCCCTCGCCTCACTGTGCCCCAGCTGCCAAGCCTTCTCTGACGGGCCATCCGTGCTGGCGAGTGGGGAGCAGGGACATCTGGGAGACTGCGTCTTCCCACAGCCCCAGATGGAAATGAGGACAATTCCACTCCGCTCTCTACTTAGCCTTCCATTTGTCACTTCAGTCCCCTTTCAGGAATTTCCTACTGGGGCAGCTGTAACAGGTGACCCCAGGCCCACTTTGCCTATTCCTGCTGCCGTCCACTGCGGTCATTTGCTTCTCTCCAGGTGGCTAACAGTCCCCTGTACCGATTCTGCTGCTGTCCCAAGGGCACTAGCTTGCCAACGTTCTCTGGTGTATACAGTGGACTGACTTCTGTGTATCACAATGTGCAAGAGGGAAAACGAGAAACACATTTGAAAAATATTTTTAAATATAAGTAACACTTACTAAGTATCAGGCACTGCTCTGAGAACCTTCCAAATAGGAACTCATGTCATCCTGTGAGTGGGTACTACTATCCTTCCCATTTTACTGACAAGGAAGCAGAAGCACAGAGTAGATAAACAACTTGGCCCAAGGACACAGAGCTCAGGTTCAGACTTAAGAGAGAATGGCTCTTAATGATTAAGCATATTCTTAATCACCATGCTAAGGTGCCTATCACATTCATTTTATATTTTTCAAAATATTACTCCTAGTTTACCTTAAAATTTAAAGGACATTTAATTGCTTGTCACATTTCCTCAGATGCAGCAAATTGAAGATGTCAAGTGAAGACTTCTCTCTAGCATGAGGCAAAAATTCACATGACCAAATCTTAGTGTCAGTGATCTATTATTTCAAAAACAATACCCATAAGATGTGATATACAAGCTTCAAAAGAACTGCTTTCTTGGGATTCTCACCACTTTGGAAGACTTTAGAGGAATGGGGTTTACTTTCCCTCCTCTAGATTCTCCTCCCACCCCTCCAGTCTAGCACTTTAGCACATGTGTGTGAACTTGAGCACACACATATACATGCACACACTCACACACTCACTGACATCAAAAACTTACGGGAATCCTGCAAATCCACTGCAGGGCCATTAATTCTCGCCAAGAGGGCCATTCTGATGCACAATTTTAAGGTGTCAAATGGTAAAGTACAGCCTTTTTGAATCACCATTTCACATTTTAGAGATGATCAGAAGAGTGTGAGTTGCATTTCTGTAATAATAACCCTCTAGTTCACTTGCATTCCCTCTGTTAAATAGAAGAGAAGGGAGAATTCCAGCCAGAGAGCTGGGAACTGCACAAATCCTGCAGCCTACCTCTGAGAGTGAGCAAAGTTTACTGCTATATAATAAAAAAACACTGTCTTTAGCAGTGTTTCTCTGCTAAAACACTGTCAGGTCTAAAGCTCCTCACCAAGATTATGGACCTTGGTCAGATTGCCAGGTTATTAGACATGTCCTGAAAGCTTAGTTTTTGCTACATGACTACTCCTTAGACATAAAAGCTAATGATTAACTGCTTCTTTTANGGTCGGACACGACTGAGCGACTTCACTTCCACTTTTCACTTTCATGCATTAGAGAAGGAAATGGCAACCCACTCCAGTGTTCTTGCCTGGAGAATCCCAGGGACGGGGAGCCTGGTGGGCTGCCATCTATGGGGTCGCACAGAGTCGGACACGACTGAAGTGACTTAGCTAATTAGTCCTACTTTACCATCAATGGCCACACAGCCACTGACCTTGTACCTGTCATTGTCAGTTTCCCCATCTTGAGAATTTCTGGGACAGTAATAACATGCCTCACAGAGTTGTTAAAAAGGGCAAATGATACCATGTATAATAAGTGTTATGGGTATATTTGGTGTTTAGCATCATCATTTAAAATTTTTTTTAAATTTCTTAGAGTATTTACAATGTTGTTTTAATTACTGCTATACAGCAAAATGATTTAGTTATACATATATATTCTTTTTCATATTCTTTTCCATTATGGATTATCACAGGTTATTGAATATAGTTCTCTGTGCTATACAGTAGGATCTTATTGTCTATCCAGTATCATCATTAATATATGTAATGAATCAAATGGGAAAGTAAAGAGTATTCTAAAAAAGCTGAAGAAGATGATATTAAATTCACTGAGGTGGGTGATAAAGATAGAAGAGTTTCTGGGTAGAGTTGGAAGTTAAAATTGGAAAAGCCTCCATGTACACTGAGAAGGGGACTTTGGAATGGAGAGAAAGGGTGAGGCCTCAAATAGTTTCTTCTCTCCAATTAAGTGCAGACTCCAAAATGTCTATCATAGGTAAGGAATAGAGTAATTAAAATGAGGGAAGTCTGTGAAGAAAAGAGTTTTCATTCCATGGGCCATATAAGCCATTCACCCAGTTTAGAAAGTGACCCAAAGGACTCTTAATTTCATTTCCCTTTTGTTATTGCTTAAAAATCAATAGCTTCCCATTCACCTGTATGGCTAAAATCACAATGATAGATGATAAAAAGTGTTGACAAAGATGCAGAGAAACAAACCGCATACACTGCTATGGCAGTGTAAAATAGTGCAGACTGTTTGTGAAACAGTTTTAGAATTCTTCATAAGGTTAAACACAGGGTTACAATTACACTTAACAATTCCTTCCTAGGTGTATAATCAAGGTAATTGAAAACTACATATACAGAAAAATCTGTGAGCATTCTTAGAGGCAGTATTCATAATGGCCAAAAAGAGGAAACAACTCAAATGCCCATCAGCTAATGACAGGATAAACAGAATGTGGTAAATCCACACAATGGAATATTGTTCAGCCATAAACAGAAATGAACTATTCCCCTTGGAAACATTATGCTGAATGAAGAAACCAGATGCAGAAGTCCACATAATGCATGATTAAATTTATATGAAGAACAGGCAAATCCAGAGAGACACAGAACAGTGGCTGCCAGGAGACCAGGGGATAAAGGAGATGAGGATTGTCTGCTAGTGTGAATAGAGCTTCTTTTTTTCTGAGGTGATAAAAATGTCCTGGAATTAGAAGGTGGTTGTAGTTGTACAACTTTGTGAATGTATTAAAAACCATTACATTTTATAATTTAAAAGGTTGAATTTATAGTGTGTGAATTAGATCTCAATTTAAAAATTGCATGAGAGAAAAATCAATTGCTGATTTAACACATTATACTAAATTAAGCTGAAGGCAAATGGAGTCTTAAGTTTTTACAAAGGCTTTAGTGAGTCTACACGTGTCACATAATTCCTTTCTACTCTTTCATTTTCCTTATCCGGAGGAAGAGAGGAACAACACATGTCACTCATATTTGTGATAAGGCCTGAGTGTATTTTTGAAAAGCCTATGTTTTCCAGTAAAAGGTGACATACAAATATAAGGCAACAAATACAGGAAATGGTGAACACTAGGTAGCTTTAAATAGAGTCACAGTGTGGCAGTCGAATCTTAAACACACAGGCAGGTATTCATTTCCCGCAGCCAGGAAGTGGCACATGTGATGCTTCACGGCTCCAAGGGCATCAGCCACAGGGGCAAAGCCTGGGACGCACACAGAGCTTTGAGGTTCAAGCACTAGGTTATCACTCCAATTATCATGGTGTCCTGAAGATTAAAGTCTGTCTTCAAAATAAAAAATCTTGACAAAATCATCAGCCCTGATGACTCATTTAGAAAATAATACACAACAGTCTTCATCTGGCTAGGAAGAAAACTGATGTTCATGAGGTGCTGTTCAGATCACTTTTGGTGCAAGCAAAGGGTTGGAGGATGAGATCCTCTTCCTTCAGATGTTTTCCAAGGCAGCGGACAGGAAGAATAAGATACTAAAATGTGAAAAGGGTACCTTAGCTCATTTTCTAGGTAGTAAACATTGTTAGCTTACTGTTCCTCAGAAGACAGACACAGTTTAGGAAGGGCTGTGCCTTGAATCTTGAGTTCCAAACAACCATCGCAAATCACTGTAAAATTAGTGTAATTACTTAATTCACTGTAAAATCACAGTCTAAGAAAAGAACCCTCCTGCTTCTTAGTCGCAATTTACACAAATGGGTCTAGGATCCCTACTGTGTAAAACCCGAAGCAAAGAGACTCTTGTTACATGGCTTCATTGCGCTATGCTCACCCCTCACTGCTATGCAGACGCACACGGAAGAGAGAATGAGTACTGTCCTTCATCGGATAAAAACATGCCTGCTTCCTACACCCCTAATTTATCCTCAGGCCACCAGCTAAAGGAGAGGTAAAGCGAATTACATGTTGGACAGAAAGACCCTGGATCTAGTGGCCCAGCTCTTCACTCCAGTCCTTCCCTCCTTTTGAAACAGCCAGAAAAGTAGAAAGGATAGAAAAGCTAAGACTGATGTGGAAATCTAAATACACATGATGAAACTAAATATTTGTGTCTTTAGGGAAACTTTCTCTTCTATTTCCCACATTCCCCTCTCATCCCACAGAACTTCCACCAACTATCTCAGAAATGCCGTAAAGGAAATGTCTGTTCTTCCCAATCCCTCTTTCCTTAATCTTCCTTACGGAAATGGAAGTGATTAATAATCTGATTGGTTTATTTGCCTCGAACCAAGAGACAGGATCCTATTGTCATCTCGGATACCTGAAAGCAAATTGAGGTCTGGGTTTTACCAATGCTGGATATCTGTGTTCAATAGTGGCAAACATCCTCTGTGCTTCCAGTTCTCATGAGATAAGTAGATCAAGCACTGGGTTTACCAGTTGATGATAAGAAGCTAAAAAGAGGGCAAAAATCAAGGGTTTGGGGGTGTGAAGTATGGGAGGGAGAACGGGAAGAGAAGAGGCAAATGGAGCTATTCGTGATTATGTGACTTGCATATCGTTTGCAACTGATTAGGTTCAGCAATGCTGAACAAAATCCCAAATAACAATGGGTTAAAAAGATACACATTTACATTCATTCCCCTTAAATACTANGGGAAGAGAAGAGGCAAATGGAGCTATTCGTGATTATGTGACTTGCATATCGTTTGCAACTGATTAGGTTCAGCAATGCTGAACAAAATCCCAAATAACAATGGGTTAAAAAGATACACATTTACATTCATTCCCCTTAAATACTATTCGGAGATAAGTTAGCCAGGACTGGGAATGCTGCCCACAGTTATCAGGGACTAATAATTTATTTTCAACTTCATATCCTAGATGTATAGCTTCTATTTTCAAGGTCACCACGAGGTTGCAAGGTAGCCACTGCCGCTCTAGATGTTTCATCCACAATCCAGACAACAGCAAAGAGGAAGGGGCCAGAGCAAAGGACGTGCCTCCCAGGTGAGTCAGAGGGAATCCCACCCACAGTGTCTGCTTCCATCTCACTGGCACCTCTGGCTGCAAGAAGCTGGGATGTGCACTCTAGTATCTTGACATGGTGCTGACAAAATAAAAGCAAACCAACCATGGTGTAGGGTAGGAAGGAGCAGGTAGGGAATGACTGACTAGTCCTACTAGCAGAGGAGAAGATGGAAAGGGAAGTTAAGACTCACTCCCCAGTGTATCCAGAACACAAAAGAATTGGCAAATTTTTCTTCCCCTGTGATCTAAAGATAAATAGAAAATTGAGGGATTTCTTTGAATAAAATAGGACCACCACTCTATTACACATACACATGCAAAAACAGATCCATCTTTCATGGATAAATGCAAAAATAGGAATATGGCTATGGAGGAAAATGCTTCCTTTCGCAGCTGTATCTTCCAGTCAAATATCATTTTGTGTGCCTGTGTATATCAATGCAACCCAAGCCTACTGAGGTCCCATTATAAAAGTCAATAACTCAAGTTCGTTCCTAGGATATTCCCAAAGAACAGGTAGGGATCGGCACTTCCTTGGATCCTATCGGTGGCATCACAAAATTAATTCTTCAAATCAGTATGTGCTGGGGGGGGCAGGGCAGTACATCTGGGAAAGAGGCCTGGGCAGGGAGGCCAAGCTTCAGAGAACAATAGGATAGAGACAGACTGGACAGGACAGGCCATCGGGAACACTGTGCAGAAAAATTCCCGCCACCTCTGCCAGATCCTGAACCGCCTGTGCAAGGGGATTTCTACTATTACTCCATCAGCTGGTTTATCTTGCCAGAATGGCACGTTGAAAGGAGACTATTTACTTGCCAGTTCAATCAGTTTATCTGGCTACTTGATACAGCAGCTTTCAAAACATAAAGTTGAAAAACAAATGTTAAAGCCTGGGTTATTCTTTTTCAGGAAGATGATGAATCATTCTATAGACAGGAATAACAAAGATTCCTGGGAATAAACACAGCAGAGAGGTTGCCATGATAACCTTTGGAAGAGGCACTGGGACTCCTTTCGTGATTTTTGTCCCAGAATTCAAGGACCATTGCTCTGGAACTCTGTTAATACAGATACATTAAAATTGTTGTTACTGGAAGTGTTACACACTTATGCAGTGCAAAAACTGACCATTTTCAAATGGGCAAATTCAAGGGCAAACAAAGTTTGACTATAAATCCACAGAATGATGATGTTTATTTTTTCAAAAAGACAAAAAAACTTTAAATCTGCCTAACAATGATTTTATCTTAAGAAAATTCAGTTGCTAAACCTTAAAATTGTATTTACTACTCCTGTTGGTTTTTGATAACTGTGAAAAGTGAAAGTCGCTCAGTCATGTCCGACTCTTTCCAACCCCATGGTCTGTAGGAATTCTCCAGGCCAGAATTCTGGAGTGGGTAGCTGTTCCCTTCTCCAGGGGATTTTCACAACCCAGGAATTGAACCAGAGTGTCCTGCACTGAGGGCAGATTCTTTACCAGCTGAGCAACAAGGGAAGCCCTGTAAATGTGGGTGTTTTTAAGAGCAGCAGCTGCTGAACTGAGGGTTCTCATTATTTAAGGGATAATAGTAAAAATCCTGCTTTCATGTACTTCAGGGTCCTCAGAGGCTACAATTGCCAACACAAATAAAAATAAATAAAATAAAATAAAACAAAGTACAACCCATCTCTGATAATACCTTCAGCATCCCTATCACTTAAGCCAGAAACTCTGTGCCTGAAGTTCTTGGGGTCATCTCGTGGTTCAACTAGGATGCCCGATATCAGGCCCTGGTGTCTCCAAACTCTCCAGATATCAGCAAGAATTAGTATACCGAAGCTTCATCTTGGTCACACCCAACATTGTCCTCAGGCATAAGTATCAGAACTTTTTCTCTTTGTGTTTGGCTAAATATCAATTGTCCATTTGCAAAAGGAGTGGTTTAATTGATGCATTATATCAGCAAATGGGTTACTTGCAAGGATGTCCCACTGCTTAAATGCTTGCTCAAGGGAATTCAGTAACACTGACTGCAAGGCATAGTAAGTGCTAAAGTTTAGATCTGCCCACAACTGATTTAGATTTGTTCACATTTGCTTTTTTGATTCAGGAACGCCAGCCTGGGAGGGCTGGATGGAGGTGAATGAGACAGTCAGTTACAGAAGCTGGCCCTGGAAATTGTCAGCAGTCAGGTTAGAACACAGGAGCAGGAAAATCACCCTAGTCTCTTCTTTTTAATGGAAAGGACTTAGCTGTCTTGTAGAAAACATACTTTAAAAATTGATATCTCTGAGGCTCAGATAAAAAGGATAAACTGAAGGGGGCAATGAGCAGGGGTCAGCAAATGTATTATTACCAGTTTCACACTTACTTGATGTCTGACCCTGACCAGATTTCTTAAGCTCTCTAAACCTTAAGTTTTCTCATCTCTAAAATGGGAGTCTTGGTGGTATTTCAATTTTTGGAAAGAAAATGTTCCATATGTAGCCTTGAAACAAAGAGCAGAATGCCTAATAAATTGTTAAGTTTCCTTATCTCCCCTCAAGAGGAACATTCGTTAATAGACCAGAAGATGTTTTTCAGTAACCATAGCATGCCCTGAAATGCTCAGTTTTACCTCTGACTTGTCAAATGCTTATATAATGATACTTAAATCAGAATCACATGGAAACCTTGTGAAATGTTGAAAGTGCATTGCCTCCCTGAATCAGGAGGTTTGGATTCTGTAATTTTGACAAGGAATCTGCATTTTTTAACCAACCTTGCTGATGATTTGGAGGCATGTCCAAACCTGAAACCCAACAGATTAGGGCAATGTCAGTATAATAATAGAAAAGAGTCATTTTGATTTACTCTAATAACATTATCATTAAAGTAGATTAAAAGATACATCCAATCAGTTAATAAAATTACAGATCTAGGCTTTTAAAAATGTAAGTACTGCTGAAATCTCTTAGTGATTCAATTTAGCTAAGCCATGAAGTAGAAACTGTAAAGCTTCTTGATTTCACAGATGGTAAAATTCCAGTTCAAATGTCATGCCTCTCAGTGAAACCTCCCTGACAGTCTCATCCTCCTATGTGGGATTAATTAAATCTCTTGATTTCTGGCTGTTAGCAAACTGTATTCAGATTCACTGTTTAGATGGCCCTACCTACCATGAGCTTCTGGAGGGAGAAACACTAGCCATGTGATCTATCTTCTCCCCTTTTCAACATAGTACCAGGCACACACGAACCATTAAGTAAACGAGTAATGAATTTCACCATAAATTTCTTGAACTAATTTACACTTATTTTATAAAACTAAGAATATGCAGAAAATTTAGATGTAACTACTGGCAACATTTTGATATATTTGTTTGATTATGCAAGTCCATTTAAGAAAAGATGTTTCCTAATCTCAAGTTGTTTCTCCTACGAAGGAAAAGTGAAGCAATTTGCTTAAAAACTTCCCCCAAGTTAAATATTGATTTAGCAACTCTTATTAATATAATCCCCTCTTCTCTACTGTGTAACTGTTTTTAAATGGATTGGCAATGGATGAATAATTGGCAACTCCTTTTACAAATATTTAAAGACACCATTCAAACAAAACAAAAACCTCTTTCCACATCAATTTAGTGAGGCCTTAATTATTCTTCCTAAGCACACAGTATTATAAAACATGGAATACATACACTCAGTTTACCTTCTGCTGAAATGACATGAGAGAAGGTTCTAGTGAAGGGCTGAAGGGCACTGGTAATTGCTCCCTCACTTGTTATGCCTCTAAATCAGCAGATGAGCCAGAAGCAAAGTGGCAGCAGTGGCAACGGCATTCAGTTTTGTGGAGACGTGGCTTCCATAAACTGTTCCCTCTCCTTAGGGAGCTCACAGTCTGTGGAGAAGACAGATACGTGAAAAATTAATTGCCAGGTAAGGTGAAAAATGCCTTGTGGAAGATATAGAGTTGTGCTATGGGAGAGAAGAAAGAGGAAGAGCTGCCTGAGGATCAGGTCTGATAGACTGGAAGGGTGAATAAGAATTCACCCAGAGATGTTCATAAGGTTAGGAATTATGTTTACTGAGCTTGCTTTTTGGGTGGTTCAGGTCTGTACCCTCAGAAAGAGTCTTTTAAAAAGTTTAACAATAAAATATATGAGCGTATAAGCTGATAAAGGATCAGGGGTAGTAGAGTCACCTCAGCAGATGCTAACAGCCCAGCAATAAGTTTAGACCACATAAAACTAGTTATACTCATGAAAATGCTGGCAGCAGGGTGACCAATTTACCAGTAGAGGAAAAAGGAAAGACTCGTAGAATACACAGGATTTATTCATTTTTCCCAATAAAGATTAAGCTCCTTCACATGCTTTTGTTATTTCTTGACTTTTCCAATTTATAGTCCAGAGACACACTATGCTGTTTTTAAACAGCTGTTGTAAGTAATAACTAATTTTTATTTTTATTTCTGCCTCATTCAGCTCAATGTCGGCACATTTGTTGGAGTCATAAATTGGATGTTTACTTAGATTACTTAGCGACACCTAGTGGCAGAGACTGGGACCAAAGGCTAGACCAAAGGCTACTTTAGCAGTGAAGCGAGTGCATCTATCTTCATGTTTTGCTCCATGAAAGCCCTCATACTCCAAGTGTTCTTTTCAACTCATTCTAATGATGTGCAGTGGTTAATTTTATCTGTCAACCTCACTGGGCCAGTAGGCTTCCAGATTAAAAATTATTACTGGGTGTGTATGTAAGAATGTTTCTGATGAGAATAACATTTGAATCAGGGCACTCAGTAAAGTAGATCACCCTCTCCAAAGTGAGTGAGCACTATTCCTTGAGGACATGAATAGGAAAAAAAAAAAAAGAAAGGCAGAGAAAGAAGGAATTATCCCCTTTGCTTCCTGTCTGTCTGCTTGAACTGGGACTTTGATCTTCTCCTGCCCTTGGACTGGGATTTATACTATACCATCCGCTCCCCTGANGAATCAGCCATGGGTGTACATGTGTTCCCCAAACCTCACCTTTTAGAGCTTATGGACGGCAGACCCTTCAAAGAGAACTCAGGATTAACAGGAGGGCCACGCCCTCCTGTCTTGCTCTCAAGGTGAGGGAAGGCAGGCGGGCCAGAAGTTGTAGGGGTGGGGCCCAGAAACCAGGTTGCGCTGGGCAGATGTCCCACTCTCAGATGATTCAGGCTCCATGTGGCAAGGCTGCCCCTGGGCCCTCTACATCCAGGGGCCTGTGGAAAAGCCTGGACGCACAGCAGTGTGAATGAATGAATGGGAATGGGCTGGTGAAGGGGCTCCTTGCTTCATCACTCCATCCCCTTGCCATCATCACTCTCCCCCTCTGGGGTTGATGACGAGTTGATGTTGGCCCTGTGGGGAGCTTTGTGGGCCCTCTCTAATCCCGGCCATCTGGTCTCCAGGTGAGAGATCTGTTTTAGCTATTTCTTAGGCCCTATTTCCCAAATCCTCTCATCCCCTATTTCCTACCCCACCTGCTTTCCCTCACTGAATAAATCCACGGTTGTCATGGAGACAACATAGTATCAGCATCTCTGCTGCTTTGTAGATCCTTCCGGAAAACAGAACTAGAAAGGGCCCTTCTTGTACCTTCTTAGTGTGTCTGGCACACGAGTCCTGTCTGAGACAGTGTGGTGTGGTGTTTGGATGTTTCTGCTTCGCCCGTTCACTTTCCTCCCTCTGTCCGTCCTTTGCCCAAGTTCCACCTTCTTAGGAGACTAAGCCCAGTTTGACTTTTTTAAGGCGAGGGTCCTGAAGCTAGGGGTCCTGTGTTCAGCCTCCAGCAGGGACTGTGTCATGAATAAGGAGAAGAGTTTGAGGGACTGTGCAGATGTAATTCTCCCCAGATGATGGATCAGCAGTCTCAGCACAGAGAGGCGAGGTGGCTTGCTCTAGATCACCCCACACAGAGTGCAGAGTCTGCAGCTTCCCTTGCAAACACTGCCACCTTCAGCGGGTCTGCACCGAGAGACAGCGCAGTAACTACCGCTATTAAGCACCAACTGTGTGCAAGACTCTCTGTGTACAAATGTCACTCAAACCTCCAAACAACCTTGTAAAGTTAATATCATTATTGTCAGCATTGTTACAGAGGAGGAAACTGAGGCGCAAGGAGGTCAGTGAGGACCCTTTATTCATTGATCATCGTAGCAGCTGGATTTGAAACCGAGGACTGTCTCCTTCAAAGCCCCACTTAACCAGGACAGAGTAAATACGGCTTCTACCACAAGGATTCGGGAGGGGCCATCCTTACCCAAGTGTTCATCGATAGCATGAATTCCACTGTTTGGGGCCAGAATTTACTTTCCCCATCATCCTTTCCCCTTTGACTCCTACATGACCCTCTGCTGGATTTTATGAATGAGAAGGGGGAAAAAAATATAACATTGAAAAGTTCAACCAACTTTGGCTCCCATTCTCAGAGTGATAGATAGCTTTAATTACTCCAAACTACTCAGCCACTCCACTCTTCTCCCCCCAGTCATTAAAAATAGATTTTTGTCTTTGAACTTCACTCCGCCCTCGGGTGTCCAGAGAGTCAGAAGTTCTTAGGAGACAACCCCAGGGTCAGCTTCTGGTCAGAAGGTTGCATGTTGCTTTGGTGGCAATCACAGGGTCCAGAAACTCCAGCTGGCTTCCTGGGAGGTTCACGCCTCCTTCTTGATGCTCTTAGTCACGTGACTTTCGCAGCTCAGAGGATGGGCAGGGGGCTGGATTGGTGTTTACTTTATGAGGATTTAAGGGGCTCTCACACATCAGTATTGATTTTTAAAGACCTGGACCTAACCCTGGGAACAAACAATAAATAATGACTTCTTCACATTAATTATTGGGAAGTTGATTCGTTGGAAAGGCTGGAGCTGAAAATAGGAGCTCAGAAGGGCTCTGCTCCCTGATGAGCAGGCAGGATGGAGTGAGATGGGTATGGTGGGCTCCGTTTTAAAAATAAGGGAGGAGGCTTGAACAGGTTAAGCCGCTTTGCTGAGGTCTCACTGCAAATGACTAGCAAGGCCAGGACAGGAAGCCCCTGCTCCCTCGGCCTCCAGGCGGGACTGGCTGAGGGCTCGTGGCTCAGGGTAGAGGGTGTGGGACCCGTTCAGAGTCATTTCCACTGCTCTGGTCCTGGCAGGTTTTTAAGACATCAGCAGGGCATCCTCAGCCCCACCAGCCTTTCCCCCTCCTCACCCTCTCACATCAGCCCCTGTATCGTCTGGCTCCAGATCCACCCGCTGACTCTCCATCAGCAAACAGAGAAAGCCGAGCCCGCGGCCAGCAGCAGTCAGGAGGGGAAGCGTCAGTACAGGGGCTGGCCCCCGGGTCCAGAAGGAACAAAGGTGATCCTGACGGCCAGCCCTCGGGGCAGCCCCAGGCGAGGGGCCTTCCCTGCCTGCTGCCTCCGCGCCCACCTCACCACCCTGCCTGGCAGTCAGGCACACCTGGACTCCAGTTCCGTTTCTGCCACCTGCAAGACGTGCAACTAGGGCAGGTGATTGAACCCAAGACTCAGGCAAACCCACTCCAGATTTCTTGCCTGGAGAATCCCAGGGACGGGGGAGCCTGGTGGGCTGCCGTCCATGGGGTCGCGCAGAGTCANTGGCAGTCAGGCACACCTGGACTCCAGTTCCGTTTCTGCCACCTGCAAGACGTGCAACTAGGGCAGGTGATTGAACCCAAGACTCAGGCAAACCCACTCCAGATTTCTTGCCTGGAGAATCCCAGGGACGGGGGAGCCTGGTGGGCTGCCGTCCATGGGGTCGCGCAGAGTCAGACACGGCTGACGCAACACAGCAGCAGCAGCAGCAGTTTTCTAACAAGCAAGGTGGTCTCTTCCCTCGCCCACGAGGCCGGTGTGAGCATCAGGCGAGGGGACAGAGGACGCAGTGCAGCAGGTGCAGGTGAACGGCCGCCTCATCCCCCTCCTTGGACAAAGCTCAGCCAACCGCCCGCTCAGAGGAAGGTGGCGTGGGCCCGGGGCGCCCTCAACGGAGGCCTTGGTCCCCTTCAGATCCAAAGAGGGGGTCTCACGGCTGCCCCCAGCCACACCTGGCAGAGGAGAACGAGGTTAAAATGCCGCTTCATGCATCCGGTTGACAATCAGCTCTTTGCCTGTAAAGCAGGGGAGAGTGCCCAAGGGTATATTCCATGAAGTCTTGCAGAGCCGAAGGACTATTTGTTGTACGAGGCGTGTTTGGAGCCTGGGGAGGCTGGCCTGCCCCTGCAGGGTCCGCTCTGGCTTGGGTGCCTGAGAGACTCCGGCCAGGACTGGGGGCTGGACGAGGCCTCCCTGACCCTCTCCCCGTGTTTCTCTTCCTGTGAGAACGCTGAACTCTGGCCCCATCGGGCGTACAGGGAAGGCAGAGCCCTAACCTGTCGGGCCGGCTGTACCTGTTCCCCACGGGGCTGACAAGATTTGGCTCAGCCTGTGAAGAGAGACTCCTCCCGCCCATCCGTGCCAGCCGGTAATAGCTGCCAGGTGCCAGCCAGCTCCTAAAAGCAGTGGAGTCATAAAGATGAAAGCCCAGCCTGCCCTCTGGTTGCTTCCCACCTCCCGAATCCCGCTCTGACCTCAGCCTCCGGACTGACGCCTGAACCTCCTGTCCCTCTTTTTCTCCAAAAGATCCCTTATGGCATGTCACCACTGTGGCCACGGAGGACCCCCTCCCCTCCAGCTGACCTTCTCCACTCCCGAGACGGGTCCCAGGGTTTCAGCCAACCCATCGTGTGTATTAGTCACCCAGTCATATCCAGTTTTTGCAACCCCATGGACTGTAACCTGCCAGGCTCCGTCCATGGAATTCTCCGGGGAAGCATACTGGAGGGGGTTGCCGTTTCCTTCTCCAGGGGATCTTCCCGACCCAGGGATTAAACCCGGGTCTCCCACCCTGGTGAAGGCAGATTCTTCACCATCTGAGCCACCTTGGGCTCCCCTATTTCCTGGTGGAGCAAATGGATCTCCCACTACCTAGCAACNAGCATTCAGACTCAGACTGGAATTATACCACTGGCTTCTCTGGGCCTCCACCTTGCAGACAGCACACTGTAGGACTTCTCAGCTTCCATAACGGTATAAGCCAATTCTCCATAATAAATCTTTCCATACCTAAAGCTATATATACAGCTATATATCTTACTGGTTTTGTTTCTCCGGAGAACTCTAATGCTAGATTCTAAAGCAAATCCATGCAAGCAACTTGACCTGAAATAGAAATGATAAGAGAGAGAAAAAAGAGAAAGAGAAGAACAAGAGGGACATACAGAGGAGAAGAGACCTCTGGTTGAAACTGAAGAACTGTTTTAAAGTTGCAGAGGAGCCAAGGTCAGTTATGAAGGTATTTATTATTTGGCCACATTCATAAGAAGAAATGGGGCTTCCCACGTGGTGCAGTGGTAAAAAGTCCACCTGCTAATACAGGAGTTGCAAGAGACATGGGTTCAGTCTCTGGGTTGGGAAGATCCCCTGGAGTAAGGAACGACAACCCACTCCAGTATTCTTGCCTGGAAAATCCCATGAACAGAGGAATCTGGCGGGCTATAGCCCATGGGGTCGCAAAGAGCCAGACATGGCCTAGTACACAGCATACACACACACATAACAAGAAATAGAGAGAAAGTCCGTCTGTTGATTCAGAAGATGTATGAGAACCTCTGGCAGTCTGAAGAAGAAAGACTCAATATTTTGTTTCTATCTTTTCCACGCAGATTTGAGAATATAGAATAAACATGTCTATGATAATTTCAAAGTCCAAGATACATCCAAATGCAGACTTTAAAAATAATTCTTTTCATAAATTATAAAATGCCTTTCACACATCTCAGTCTCTGTCCCCTCTGTCCCTTCTTTATTCAGCTTATCACATCCACTTGCTTTTCCCACTATATAGATGTCTTGAGATGTGAACATTAATCTCATTTAGAGCAACATTCAGTGTTGCTCTAAAAATAAAGTGGTGATTTGCTACCCTGGCATATCCTGTTAGAAAACCAATCAATCTACCAAATAATAAAAAAGCAAAACAAGTACAGTCATTAGTAAAATGAATTTAAAAAACAAGAGTATAACAAAGTTACTAGAAGAAATGAGGGTGCATGTGACAACTTTACATGAGTTGAAGATATGAATCCTCGACAAATCTCACCAAGGATTCTGTGGGAGCTTAAGCAAGAAGGTGCTGCCTTCAATCTTTGAGAAAACACACAGAACAGGAATAATGTTACACGACTGGACTCAATTTCAAAAACTAGAACAGATTTCTGAGAATGCAGACCGGGGAACCCTCAACATGGTTTTATTGTGTAGCCCCTAAGTCATATCCGACTGTGTGCAACCCCATGGGCTATATAGCCTACCAGGCTCCTTGAACATGGGCTTTCCCAGGCAAGAATACTAGAGTAGGTTGCCATTTCATTCTCCAAGGGATCTTCTCAACTCAGGGATCAAAACTGCGTCTCCTGCATTGGCAGGTGGATTCTTTACCACTAAGCCACCTGAGAAGCCCAAGAGGAGCTGGCCCTGTTACATTTCATGGTCCAGTTCCCTTTCCAACAGTAGGGCTCATCACCTATGTGTTTAGCCCTTTACGTTTCTGGGCCCATCGGAACTTTATCTGAAACATTAGGAACTACTTGCTCTTTGGAGGTGGAATTCGGAGATGGTGTTGTGTGAAGCAGCATTGATTCTGAGGTCCAAGTGTTTTGTGGGCACCTGGGTGAACTGAAGTGTTTCTGAGACATCAAAGTACTAGGCAGCAAGGCTGATTCTAACCTGTGCCTATTGAAGGTGTGTGGCATCTATTGGGTCTCCATCCCTTTCCCAGAGGACTGAGGAAAGTAGGGGATGACCATGAGGATTCTCCACACTTTTAGAGGATCTTCCCAAAACCCATGAAACGTGACAGTGGGATTTCAGGCAGGGGTGGGAGATATTTGGAGGAGAAGAGAAGCATTGTATTGTGTCCTAAATAAAACTGATGTGGAAGTCTTCATTTTATGAAAACCTCCTGTTACTTATATTTTTAACATTTAAGAAAACAACAAAAATCAAGATACCTGTTAATATTTAACAGCCCTACTTTAAAGTGGTGCTTTATCCTAAATAATACTGGACAAGTATCAATCATTTATTAATATTTTGGTAAAAAAATGATATTTTCAAGTTGTTACAAAAATAATTAACTGTTAAAATAGACATTATAATACATGGATACTTAATCCCAATCCTTACATGTCCTTAAAAGATAATATTGTTTTATTTCCTCAGAACAGAGTCTGACCTGTGCTATCTTTTCCCATGGAGTCACTGAATAAAACTGTACTTGACTGAATGGAAATACAAAGTTGAAGTATTTTGTCACTGTCAACATCATTAACATCAATAACATTTATTAAAATCAATGTATGAATATACTACAAAATGTTTCAAAAATAAGATAGATTAGTAGATACATGGGAGGAATAATATATAGAGATATGTGATAGTGGAAGTAGAGTGCAGTGTTTATGGTAGAACATAGGTGGTAGGTACATGGGTGTTCACTTTAAAATCCTTTCAACTTTGTTATATGTTTTAAAATTTTCATAATGGTATATTGGGAAAAAGTCAGTGGGAAGCAAAACAAAATAGTTCTATGATTTAAAAAATTAATGTATGGAATTTCTTCAGAATTATTTTACCAGATACTCACTTGATAAAGACAACTACAAGAAGTCTTTCCTAATATTGACAATCGTCAACACAGCTTGACCTTCATAAAAAATGAAGGATATATATGTGTTTATCTGAATTATCAATATATATGTGGTTATCTGAATTATCAATATATATGTGAATGTATTTACCTGGATTATCTATATGTATGTATACACATGCATATACATGTATATATATATGTATGTGTGTACATATGCATTAGAGAATGCAGAGAATGAAGGGGTAATAAAGAATAAGATAAAGGAACCATGAAAAACTGCAAAAGCTTTCAACAGATCTGAAAGGTGAAGTCTGAATATTTTAGATT
This sequence comes from Neotragus pygmaeus, assembly GCA_006410875.1. Lineage (NCBI taxonomy): Eukaryota > Metazoa > Chordata > Mammalia > Artiodactyla > Bovidae > Neotragus > Neotragus pygmaeus. The sequence goes on along the minus strand of SJYV01004530.1, from coordinate 1,412,025 downwards.
AGAAAAGCCACCAAAAGAAGTTCTGTCTAAAATATGTTGGTGGAAACCCAGGATGAATTGCTTGGTAACTATACCAGCGCAAGATGACTATGAAAATGCCTTCCATGTTTCTACTCGGGTCAGGGGATTTAATGATTTGCTCCCCAAGCCGAGGGTCAGATTCACTGGCGTGACACGTTCACTCCTCCAATGCTCAGATTCAGTGCGTCTGGGATAGGACTTGGGCATCCATATTGCTATTAATGCCAGAGGAGATTCCCATGCACAGCTGGCTTTGAGCACTATTTCTTTGCCCGTGCAGCTGCAGACAGCAAATTATTTCTTAGTCATCAGAGCAGCAGGCCTATAAATTTCTCTCTAAATTATTAGTCCTCGCTGCTCTTTCCTCCCATTTCATTCAGCTCTGTTCTGTTAGTTGAAAGGTTGTTATTTTCTCCAGGGCTCCAATAAACCATCATTTCACACTTGAAGAAAATACATTTATTGATCTAATTGTGGTCTTTGGGAAAAAAAAAAAAAAAGAAGACCTGAAATAGAGAAGAGGGAGTTGGTCAAACAGGGTTTCAAAGGAGGAATAAACATGTAGGGAAAAGGGAGAAGAAGGGCAGTATGGGCTCACAAAACCTAGGGAAACACTTTTTTGTCACAATGAAGCACTCTTTAGAGATCTGAGGTAGAATACCACCAGCTAGCCAGGTTCAGAAGAGTGGAGGGTGATCACACATGGCAGTGTGCTTGCAAATTCTGGTTTATGTCTACAGGGCCACAGTAATTGTTAACAACAGTCCTTTACTGACTTTAGACAATAAATTACAATGGCACCCCAAGGTTAAGTAAGAGTGTTTGGAAGATCCGATTATAAATATATAAATACAGACTTTAGCAAGTTTCTTAACCTCTGAGCCTTTTCCCGTGCATTTGTACCTTGAGAATGCTATCTTGAAGACTGTCGTGAGGCTGAAATCCAGGTGAGACGCCTGGCTTCAAGGCTGCCAGGGTGTGTGGGCTCAACAAGCAGCAGTGGTTCATCCCACAGCTTGGAACCCAGGCTGCCTGAAGTCAGATCAAGACTCCAGCACCTCTGTGTGCTGTGAGTTGGAACAATTTCCTTGCCTTCTCTATTTCTCAGTTTCTTTTCTATAAAATGTTTATAAGGAAAGTCTTTGCCTAGCAGAATTTGTTTTATAGATAAAATAAGTAAGAATAAGCATAGTGCCTTGAACAATACTTGGCACATAGTATCAGTTCAGTTCAGTTGCTCAGTCATGTCCAACTCTTTGCAACCCCCTGGACTGCAGCATGCCAGGCTTCCCTGTCCATCACCAACTCCTGGAGCATGCTCAAACTCATGTCCATCAAGTCAGTGGTGCCACCCAACCATCTCATCCTCTGTTGTTCCCTTCTCTTCCTGCCTTCAATCTTCCTCAGTATCAGGGTCTTTTCCAACGAGTCGTTCTTCACATCAGGAGGCCAAAGCATTGGAGATTCAGCTTCAGCATCAGTCCTTCCAATGAATATTCAGGACTGATTTCCTTTAGGATTGACTGGTTTGATCTCCTTGCAGTCCAAAGGATTCTCAAGAGTCTTCTCCAACACCACAGTTCAAAAGCATCAATTCTTTGGTGCTCAGTAAGTTTTATTTTAATGGTCCAACTCTCACATCCATATATGACTACTGGAAAAACCACAGCTTTGACTAAATGGACCTTTGTCGGCAAAGTAATATCTCTTTTTCAATATGCTGTCTAGGTTTTCATAGCTTTTCTTCCAAAGAGTAAGCATCTTTTAATTTCATGGCTTCAGTCACCATCTGCAGTGATAGTGGATATTCAGTAAATATATTATTATTAATCAAAAGAGATTTAGATTTTTAATCTCATACCTTGTGGGTAAAATGACATCACTTAATTTGAAGCTTTTCTTGTGGTACAAAAATATTTAGGGCAATACTAAGACTCATAAACTACTGGCTTCCATTGACCATTCTATTATTATTATTCTATTCCATTCTATTATTCTACATTCATGAACTAGAGCTACTCTTTCTCCTTTTAAAACTGTGTTTGTGTGTTGGCATAAGCACTCAGAACCTCTTCTAATTTGTTCTCTTGCTGTCACTACTGTCCTAATTCCCATTCTAGGAGAGTGAACCCCAGAGGGCTACATCTGGGCATGACCTTGCTGTTCCTGCCTTCTTCGTGAGATGAAGCAATGGGGAAGGAATAAACGAGCATGGACTATGTATTAAACAGGTGACTGTGTCCAGAAACTAAAGGGAAACTGACAGCAGAGAATTTGTTTCAACCCAATTTTTCAGCCCAAAGGAGCCAGAAGGAAACAGAGCATCTAAGTTATAGGGAGGAGGGAGTTTCCTTCTCTTTATGTAAGTAAAATAAGGCGGCAGGCTTATATCAGAGATGGATTAATATTTACTTATTCATATAACTACATCTTTCAATGGATAGACAATTGGAAAACTAATTGCCATGTTTAATTTTATTAGTTTTTATTAATAGAAAAAACTTTTTATATTATTTTATTAGCTCACACTGGTAGCTACTTCTAGTGAGTCAAAGAAACATGCCTAACTTATCAACAGTTTATTGAAAGAACTTAACTCAGTGGGATACAAGCAGATTGCAACTTTGTTGTCTAAAATATTCTTTCAACCTGTTTTACCCCACTCCTGGATGAAATCTTGATCATTCTCAGATAATAAATTTTGAGTTTCATTTTCAATGCACGCATGCACACACACACAAACACACATACACACGCACACACACTCACATGCTCTCTCTCTCTCTCTCTATCCATAGTAATATTAACATTTCAAACTCTTATCTGATTTAAAATTTTTACCTTTCCCTGGCCTGAAATGACCCTATTTCCTAATAAGGTCATATTCAGAGGTAATGAGGGTTAGGACTTCAACATATATTTTTGGTGAACTTGGTTCAATCCATAAGATGCCTGCATACTATTTCACTGCCTCTCTGAGAACCGTTAAGAGAGATGGAAGTCTTGAGAACAGAGAGAACAAATTATTTTGAATAATAAAGACTGAATCTTACAAACTACCTTGAAACAACAATTGCATTATTTCTACCTTGTCACAGTTTTACTCAAAACGTGTTCTTTAAACTATGGCCATCTTAATAAATATGCTTCTACCATGATGAAGTTTAACAGAAGCAAAGCCTTACACTCAATAAAATGTGTATTTTTACATTGGAGATTTGACTTTACTATATGGAAAACAACGGTTAATTTGACCAATGTTGGGAGAGAGAGCAGACAAGTAGTCCAGCTTTGTGCAACTAATTGTCTACGTTTAACCAAAGGGTTGTATAGTACTGACTGCAAACAGTGGTAGAGAAAGTCAGTTCTCCACAAACAATTTGTGCTTCCTCTTCCAGAGTGTGGAGCTGTTACTCACCCAGAGATTCTGTTACTACTACTTACCAATGGAATGTGAGCTGAAGTGACATGTTTGTTAACTTCTAGGTTGCATGATCTCATTTTCCATCTATCAGCTGGAGCAGAGGACATCAAGGCTCTAGAGGCATAAGATGGGGGGAATCTAATGAGTAAATTACTGTGTAAAGGAAAACTGCCCACCAATCAGGGCACTCATTAGACCGTTAGGTTTGGTAGGTATAACTCTCAGCTTAGGGTTTACGTGGTGCAGTAGGTGGTGCTATCCTACTTAGTTAACACAGAAAGTTGCCCCTTAACACAGAGTACATTGCAACAAAAACCAAATTACACTGGTTTGGAGGTCAAGGGCAGGCAGTGAGGAAAGGTATTGCAGATTGGAAAAAGTGGAAATCAATACTATAACAAGGGCAAAATATTTGTTAAAATTGCCACTTGTCATAACTCAGACAGACTAAATGCTTACTGAGCCTGTGTCTTTAGGAAAAGTGGTTTGAAACACTATTAACATGTGGCACCTTTTCTTCTTGCTTTTAGCAAAATACAGCAAAACAAACAAAAAGCAACATTACACAAAAATAAGCTGGTTGGAAATCAAAAAGATGAAAAAGCTAACTCCTCTAGAATCTAAGAAGTAGAAACTGAAAAATAAAACCTTTGAGAAACAGAAGACCGTTAAGAATCCTAAGGTAAAGTGATTCAGTCCCATGGCAAAAATCAGCATAAAGCTATTGAAGTCCCACCCAAGCCTATTCTTTGAATGTGTCCAAAGAAGATACTATTAAGGTGGAAAACAGGGGCTTGGGGAGAGGAAACAGTCATATATTTAAGTCATATGACCCTTAGGAATTAATTTGGGATGTGATTCCTGATACATGGGACTGAATGGAAACAAATAGATCAAAATTCGACTATGTTTCTGAGGGCTCTCAAAAAAGCCCACTATAGTAGTCCACCACTATTCAAGTCTTCAGGAAGCTTCCATAAGCCTCTTATCTTTATCCATCAGAGGGCAGACAGAATGAAAATCACAATCACAGAAAACTAACCAAACTGATCACATGAATCAGAGCCTTGTCTAACTCAATGAAACTATGAGCCATGCCATGTAGGGCCACCAAAAATGGATGGATCATAATGGAGAGTTTTAACAAAACATGGTCTAATGGAGAGGGGAATGGCAAACCACTTCAGTGTTCTTGCCTTGAGAACCCCATGAACAGTATGAAAAGGCAAAAAGATATGACACTGAAAGATGAACTCCCCAGGTTGGTAGGTGCCCAATATGCTACTGGAGAAGAGTGGAGAAATAACTCCAGAAAGAATGAAGAGGCAGAGCCAAACCCACCTGTGGATGTGACTGGTGATGGAGGTAAAGTCCAATGCTGTAAAGAGCAATACTGCATTGGAAGCTGGAATGTTAGGTCCATGAATCAAGGTAAATTGGAAGTGGTCAAACAGGAGATGATAAGATGACACTGATGTTTAGTAATAAGAAAACTAAAATGAACTGGAATGGGTAAATTTAATTCAGATGACCACAGTAGTAGACTACTGTGGACAAGAATCCCTTAGAAGAAATGGAGTAGCCATCATAGTCAACAGAAGAGTCTGAAATGCAGTACCTGGGAGCAATCTCAAAAACTACAGAATTATCTCTGTTCATTTCCAAGCCAAACCACTCACTATCACAGTAATCCAAGTCTATGCCCTACCACTAAAGTCAAAGAAGCTGAAGTTGAATGGTTCACTGATAACCTACAAGACCTTCTAGAACTAACACCCCTAAAAGATGTTCTTTTCATCACAGGGGACTGGAATGCAAATGTAGGAAGTCAAGAGATACCTGGAGTAACAGGAAAGTTTGGCCTTGGAGTACAAAATGAAGCAGGGCAAAGCTAACAAGCATTTTGCCAAGAGAACTCGCTGGTCGTAACAAACACCCTTCTTCCAACAACACAAGAGATGACATCACCAGACTGTCAATACTGATCAGATTGATTATACACTTTGCAGTTGAAGATAGAAAAGCTCTATATAGTCAGCAAAAATAAGACCAACAGATGACTGTGATTCAGATCATGAACTCCTTATTGCCAAATTCAGACTTAAATTGAAGAAGTAGAGAAAACCACTAGATCATTCAGGTACAACCTAAATCAAATCCCTTACGATTACACAGTGGAAGTGAAAAATAGATTCAAGGGATCAGATCTGACAGAAAGAGTGCCTGAGGAACTATGGATGGAGGTCTGAAACACTGTACAGGAGGCAGTGATTAAAACCATCTTGAAGAAAAATAAATGCAAAAAGGCAAAATGGTTGTCTGTGGCGGCCTGACAAACAGCTATGAAAAGAAGAGAAGTGAAAGGCAAAGAAGAAAAGGAAAGATATACCCATTTGAATGCAGATTTCCAAAGAACAGCAATGAGAGATAAGAAAGCCTTCCTCAGTGATCAACGCAAAGAAATAGAGGAAAACAATAGAATGGGAAAGACTAGAGATCTCTTCAAGAAAATTTGAGATACCAAGGAAATATTTCATGCAAAGATGGGCACAATAAAGGACAGAAACAGTATGGACCTAACAGAAGCAGAAGATATCAAGAAGAGGTGGCAAGAATACATAGAACTATACAAAAAAAGATCTTAATGACCCAGATAGCCACGATGGTGTGATCCCTCACCTGGTGGTGGACATCCTGGAGGGTGAGGTCAGGTGGGCCTTGGGAAGCATCACTAGGAACAAAGCTAGTAGAGGTGATAGAATTTCAGTTGAGCTATTTCAAATCCTAAAAGATGATGCTGTGAAAGCGCTGCACTCAATATGCTAGCAAAATTAGAAAACTCAGCAGTGGTCAAAGGACTGTATATGTTCCATTTTCATTCCAATCCCAAAAGAAAAGCAATGACAAAGAATGTTCAAACTACTGCACAGTTGTACTTGTCTCACACACTAGCAGAGTAATGTTCAAAATTCTCCAAGCCAGGCTTCAACAGTACATGAACCAAGAACCTCCAGATGTTCAAGATGGATATAGAAAAGATGGAAGAACCAGAGATCAAATTGCCAACATCCGATGGATCATAGAAAAAGCAAGAGAATTCCAGAAAAATATCTACTTCTACTTCATTAACTATGCTAAAGACTTTGACTGTGTGGATCACAACAAACTGTGGAAAATTCTTAAAGGGATGGGAATACCAGACCACTCTACCTGCCTCCTGAGAAATCTGTATGCAGGTCAAGAAGCAACAGTTAGAACTGAACATGAAACGATGAACTGGTTCCACATTGGGAAAGGAGTATGTCAAGGTTGTATATTGTCACCTTGCTTATTTAACTTATTTGCAGAGTACATCATGCAAAATGCCGGGCTGGATGAAGCACAGTCTAGAACAAAAATTGCCATGAAAAATATCAGATTGCTAGGAAAAATAACCTCAGATATGTATCACCCTTATGGGAGAAAGCAAAGAGAAATGAAAGAGCCACTTGATGAAAGTCAAAGAAGAGAGTTAAAAAGCTGGCTTAAAACTCAACATTGAAAAAACGAAGATCATGAAATCCAGTCCCATCACTTCATGGGAAATAGATGGGGAAACGATATAAACAGTGACAGAGTTTATTTTCTCGGGCTTCAAAATCACTGCAGATGGTGACTGCTGCCATGAAATTAAAAGACACTTGCTCCTTGGAAGAAAAGCTATGCCCAACCTAGAAAGCATATTAAAAAGCAGAGATGTTACTTTGCCGACAAAGGTCCATCTAGACAAAGCTATGGTTTTTCCAGTAGTCATGTATGGATGTAAGAGTTGGACTATAAAGAAAGCTGATCACCAGAGAATTGATGCTTTCAAACTGTGGTGTTGGAGTAGACTCTTGAGAGTCCTTTGGACTGCAAGGAGATCAAACCAGTCAATCCTAAAGGAAACCAGTCCTGAATACTCACTGGAAGGACTGATGCTGAAGCTGAAGGTCCAATACTTTGGCCACTTGATGTGAAGAACTGACTCACTGGGAAAGACATCGGGATGCTGGGAAAGACTGAAGGCAGGAGAAGAAGGGGATGGCAGAGGATGAGATGGTTGGATGGCATCACCAACAAGACTGACATGAGTTTGAGCAAGCTCCAGGAAATGGTGATGGACAGGGAAACCTGGCATCTCACAGAGTCGGACAAGACTGAGTGACTGAACTGAATTCAAGTCTTAGAAACTTTAGAACCCTAAACTTCCACGGGTGAAATAATTAGCAGTGAAAACTCTACAGATCTTTTGAATAATTCCTAAATTCCACTTCAGATGGGCCATGGCGAGTATTAAGGGGAAAAAGAATTTTTCAGAAAATGAAGCCAGGTTCCACAGAGCATAAGTTTCTCCCTGAGTCAGAGTAAGAAGGCTCTAGTCTAGAAACACTATCCCCTCCCCACCCAGATGGGTCCTGGGTCCTTTTGATACGCCCCCAGTAATCTTTTAAATGATGTTCTGTTTTTCCTGGTTTGTTTTGGACTTGTGTTGTCACAGTCCTAGAATCAGATATTATATCAAGGAGTTCAACTTCATCTTTGTGGGCAATGGCATTTAGTAACCAGAATAGCTGTACTTATTTCTACTGAGATGTCTTTATTTCTAGGTTCTTTCTGTAGGCAACCTGGGGTACTGAAAGGGTGAGAGATATATTTATTTATAACTTACTGTCCATGAGTTTATGCTGATATCTCCACTTGCAGTCAGCTCCAGATGGTTCAATCATCCTGCTATCCATATTGTAGCTCTTAAAGTAAAAAAACTGGCTCCAGTTTTCTCAGTATATTTATTCATTTGTTCAATCTTGATTTTACACAAAAACTTTCAAGTTGCTAGTCCATACCACTACTGCAAAAAACAAATAAACAAAAAACCCTAACTGAAATTCGTATCTGTTTCTAATTCTTTTTATCTTCAGTCTGATAAAAGACAAAAAGTCAATGTATATATTCAAAAGTCACTTGGTTATTAATTTTATCTATTCAGTGTGACTTTGTTACAAATCTGGAAAAGAGTCAAGTTTATGTGTTTCTGTTTTATATACCATTTAGAAGAGTTTTCATATCCTTGTTAATGCGATTAGATACTATTTTTTATTATGTTCCAATTCTTACCCATCTCCTCATTCTTTNCTCTTCAGTGTGACTTTGTTACTAATTTAGAAAAGAGTCAAGTTTATGTGTTTCTGTTTTATATACCATTTAGAAGAGTTTTCATATCCTTGTTAATGCGATTAGATACTATTTTTTATTATGTTCCAATTCTTACCCATCTCCTCATTCTTTTCCCATCCACTCATATAGGTAAGCACTTTCACTATTTTTGTTTCTCTTTCCCAAATTTCTTTTTGCACATTCATGTTGTATAAACTATGGTATATCCTACAGTTGAGTATCATGAAGGTATATAAAATAATGAGAAATATCTCTACAGAATGATATGGAAAATTTTTTATGGCATACTATGAAGGGAAAAAGCAGAGTGCAAAAGAATAATAGTTCTTAATAAGATAATAAATTATAATATATTAACCTAATAATAGAATTGGTAAAGTAGAGATCTCTTCAAGAATATTAGAGATACCAAGGGAATATTTATTTCATGCACAGATGGGCACAATTAAGAACAGAAACAGCAAGGACCTAACAGAAGCAGAAGAGATTAAGAAGAGGCAGCAAGAATACAGAGAAGAATTATACAAAAAAAGGTCTTAATGACCCAGATAACCATGATAGTGTGGTCATTCACCTAGAGCCAGACATCCTTGAATGTGAAGTGAAATGGGCCTTAGGAACTATCAGTATGAACAAAGTCAATAGAGATGATGGAATTCCAGCTATTTCACATTCTAAAAGATGATGCCATTAAAAAGCTGTACTCGACATGCCAGCATTTCCAATATTTGGAAAACTCAGCAGTGGTCACAGGACTGCAAAAGGTCAGTTTTCATTCCAATCCCAAAGAAGGGCAATGCCAAAGAATGTTCAAACTACTGTACAATGCACTCATCTCACATGCTAGCAAGGTAATGCTTAAAATCTTTCAAGCTAGGCTTCAACAGTACGTGAATTGAAAACTTTCAGAATTACAAGCTGGATTTAGAAAAGGCAGAGGAACCAGAGATCAAACTGACAACATCCACTGGATCATTGAAAAAGCAAGAGAATTCCATAAAAAAAAAAAATCTACTTCTGCTTTATTGACTATGCCAAAGCCTTTGACTGTGTGGTTCACAACAAACTGAAAAATTCTGAAAGAAATGGGAATACCAAACCACCTGACCTGGCTCCTGAGAAATCTGTATGCAGGTCATGAAGCAAGTTAGAACTGGACATGGAACAACAGACTGGTTCCAAATTGGGAAAGGATGAAATCAAGGCTGTATACTGTCACCCTGCTTATTTAACTTATACACAGAGTAGATCATGCAAAATTCCAGGCTAGATGAATCACAAGCTAGAATCAAGACTGATGGGAGAAATATCAACAGCCTCAGATATGCAGATACCACTGTAATGGCAGAAAAGGAAGAACTAAAAGTCTCTTGATGAGGGTGAAGGAGAGTGAAAAAGCTGGGTTAAAACTCAACACTCAAAAAACAATCATGGCATCCGGTCCCATCACTTCATGGCCAATAGATTGAGAAAGTGGAAATAATGACAGATCTTATTTGGGGGGGGCTCCAAAAATCAGTGGGGCAGTGATTGCAGCCATGAATTAAAAGGCTCTTGCTCCTTGGAAGAAAACTTGTGACAAACCTTTAGTGTTAGTCGCTCAGTCGTGGCCGACTCTTTGCGACCCCATGGGCTGCAGCCCACCAGGCTCCTGTGTCCATGAGATTTTCCAGGCAAGGATGCTGGAGTGGGTTGCCATTTCCTTCTCCAGGGGATCTTCCCAACCCAGGGATTGAACCCGGGTCTCCTGCACTGCAGGCAGATTCTTTTACTGACTGAGCTACAAGGGAAGCCTACAAGTGACAAAACTAGACAGCATATTAAAAAGCCAGGGACATCACTTTGCCCACAAAGGTCCATAAAGTCAAAACTATGGTTTTTCTAGCAGTCATGTACAGATATGAGAGTTGGACCATAAAGAAGGCTGAGCACTGAAGAACTGATGCTTTCAAATTGTGGTGCTGGAGAAAACTCTTCAGAGTCCCTTGGAGAGCAAGGAAATCAAACTGGTCAATCCTAAAGGAAATGAACCCTGAATATTCTTTGGAAGGCCTGATGCTGAAGCTGAAGCTCCAATACTTTGGTCACCTAATGTGATGAGCCAAACTTATTGGAAAAGACTCTGATGCTGGGAAAGACCGAGGTCATGAGGAGAAGAGGGTGACAGAGGTGAGGTGTTTGGATGGCATCATCAACTCAGTGGACACGAGTTTGAGCAAACCCACAGAAGATATTGATGGACAGAGAAGCCTGGCGTGCTGCAGTTATGGGGTCACAGAAAGAGTCAGACATGAGCTGACTGAACAATAACAGTAACAGAATATAATATGTTAACTTTTGTGTAAAGGAAATAAAAATATTCATGAACGTGCAAAGAGAAATATAAGAAGAAGAAACCAGAAACTAATGAGATTAACTTTCATAAAGAGAGCCTTTTGTATTAAAGTCTATTTTTTTCCATTTTTAATATAGGCACCTCATCTTATTTTTGTTAGTATTAGCTTTGTATATCTTCCCCATCTTTAAGTCTGGCCGTTTCTGTGTGTGGCACTGAAACAGGGCACTGCTCAACTCTTTTAACAGAACCTGTTGTACAGAGGTCCTTGGCTGACAACCTCCAACTGCTGCACTTTCAAACCCACCACAATTTTCCCACCAAGGACATGCTTCATCAGAGATTTTCTCAGCCAAGGACTGAGAACAGTGTAGGAAGTAGAGACTGGCCACTGAAGCAAAATATGGGGGCCACTCTTACGATTCTTCTTTGCTATGGACTCCTTTGGTCTTAGGGCTTCCCTGGTGGCTCAGAAGTCAAGAATCTGCCTGCAATGCAGGAGGCACGGGTTCAGCCCCTGGGTCCGGAAGATCCCCTGGAGAAGGAAATGGCAACCCACTCCAGTATTCTTGCCTGGAGAATCCCCATGGACAGAGGAGCCTGGTGGGCTACAGTTCATAGGGTCACAGAGAGCTGGCTGCGACTGAAGCGACTTAGCACAGCAGAGCACCACTGGTCTTTCTTGGAACTGTGCTGCCATCTGAGGCTCCAACTATTCTTCTTTCCCTCTCTTCCCTTTTACAGGGGTCTGACCTGCCTCGCTGTTTGAAGACTCTCTCCTTATATTCCTACTCCCTTTCCTTAAATCTTCCATAGGCATTTTTCCTAATAAATCTCTATGCATCTGATCCCTTCCTTGTATAGACTTCTCAGGAAACTGACAGTGTAAGAACATGCTGTGTCCCTTGTAAAACAATTTATATTTTAATTTTTAAACCCAATATAGCATCCATTTAACTGGTTACTGTAGTTTTATTATATTCCTTATGACATTAGAATTGCTTGTCCTTTTCTGTGTTGATTTCTATGCATCGTGGTTTTTTAGCATTTGATTTTTCCCTTTTATGTTCCTATGTTTAGGAAATTGTTCTTTCTATTGCCATTTGTTTCATCTTATATTTCCAGAGGTTCACCAAATGCATGGTTAAGGTCTAAAATTAAACACTACTTTCTCTCTCTTCTCAAGTAATGCAAGAATCTTAAAACACTTTAAAGCTTCTCACTCCCACTCCACTCACAATTTACATACCGTTCTTGTCCAGTACTTAGGTTTGCATTTTAACCTGTCACATTAGCATGCAGTGTTTACTTTTAGATTTATCTATATTCATGTTCTTTGTTCAACCTTCTTTTTTCCCTCCCAGACAATATTTTCCTTCCTCCCAGAGTACATATTTCATCAGATGTTCTCATACAGGTCTGTTGATGATAAAACTCAGTCATTGTTATCTGAAAATATATTTCTTTCACCTTCGTTTTTAAAAGAGAGTTTTGATAGGTGTACTGTTGTAGGCTGACAGTCATTTTCTCACTAACATTTTGAAGACATTATTTAACTGGCTCCTGGCTCCCACTGTTGCTGTAAAGTTTGTTATAGGCCTAATTATTGCTCCCTCGTGGTGATCGCTCTTTCTCTCTGGCTGCTTTTTGATTTTGATAATAATCCATTTCATTATGATGTATCTGGGTGTGCATTTCTTACGTATGCAGCATAATTCTCTGAGATTCATAGCTATAACCACTTCAAATGTTCCTCTTCTGTATCTTCTTCCTCTGAGACTATTTAGATATGTTGGACATTATCATTCTGTATTCTATAGATCCCACCTTCTTTTTAAACATATTTCATATCTTTGTGTCATTGTGCTATATTCTGGATAATTACTTCTGGTTTTTTGTGTTTTTTTTTTTAGTTCACTAATTTCTCCATTGTGTATAATTTGTAGGTTAACTTTTCTCCTGGACTATTTTTTTTTTTAATATTTATTTTTATTTATTTGGCTGTGCCAGGTCTTAGTTGGGGCACACAGAATCTTTTAGGTGTGGTATGTGGGATCTAGTTCCCTGACCAGGGATTGAACCTGGGACCCCTGTTTTTCAAGCATGGAGTCTTAGCCACTGGCCCACCAGGGAAGTCCCTGGACTATTTTTTTAAACATATATTTCTTCATTTGTGGCATTCTACTGTGCTATGAAAAATTTTCTGTTGCTTGTTCATATTTGTGATTTTATCTTTTATTTTTTGACTATTCCATAAGCTTTAAAATCTGAAGTTTCTAGAAGTCTAAATATGTATGTTTTCCACTGAATATTCCTTAAGGTGCCTTGATTCAATATGCGCTCGTCAATGTTTTATTGCAACCTCCTATTTGTCTTAATACATAGGAATCCTGCAGGCCTAACATGAGTATATTTTCTACAGTAAAGTATATTTGTCTATTTCTGCCAGAAGTCAAAAGATGCTACAGATTCAGATAAGTTTAACTCCCTTTTAGAATGTCATGCTAATAAAGAATCTCATTTTTTTTTACTAATTGCTAATAGATAGATTTTACCTTTACTTTTGATTTCTTCTTAGATATGAAGGTTACCCAGGAATATATTTATTCCAAATTATTACAGATTTTCTTAGTCACTTTAAAAATATTTATTTCTAACTTTACTGAATATGATCAAAGCTATGGCCTATGATATATATGCTGAAACTTTCATTAAAATTTTCTTTATGGTCAAGTGAATGTCCACTTTATCAAAGCTTTGTCAACATAATAACAAGTGCATTGTCAGATATTTGGGTTTCTTGTCATGAGTATATTCTATGTTGTCACTTATTTAGAGGTGTCAGATCTCACGCTGAACTCGATACACTGAATTCTGCTGTACTGATTGCAGTTCTGTCATGCATGCCTTGCATCTGTAACTTTTTCTGGTATGTAATTATCTTGTTAGACTGCTTTGGGGCATATAGTTTGATGACTAGTTCATCTTATTCATAGGTGTGCTTTTAAAATCTTTCTGTATGGGTATCTGTATATGTGTGTATGTAAACTCTATCTCGAATTATATAGATATTTCCATCCCTACCTATCATAATCAAATGAAAATTTCCCTACATCTTTGAAAATAAGACATCCAATATTACTCTCTGGTTCTCTCTCAGGACTCCTATGAGACTTTTATAGAATGACTTAATTTTCCCCTTCTTTCCCAATGACCAACTCCTGGGTTTGCATAAGTTATTTAATCTTTATGAGTTCTAGACTAGTATTAGAGACTCTTTCCTCAAAATTTAAGAGTTCTTACTCAGTACTAACATTACACTCCCAGAGAGTCTATCATTATCTATGTGTGGGTTAATTTTCATTGTTTACTACCAGGCCTCCCCTCAATATTTGTGGGACAAGGTCAAGAGGACAAATGAATGACCACATATTTCATGTATAAACATATGATAAGTCAAGTTAACAAGCTATTAAATAAAACATGCTGTATTTTCCAGTATTGGAAGTGTATTCCTATAAAATGACAAAATCAAACAGTATAGGTAAAGCTAGTTTTAAAAAGCCAGTAGCGAGGAATTCCCTGGCAAGGACTCTGTGCCTTCACCGCCAGGTTCAATCCTGAGATGAAAAATAAAATGTAATCACAAATATAAACATTGAACATAATTTCATCAAAAATTAACATGTTTATCTTGTATTTTCAAAAATATCCTTCAAATATAATCTATTAAAATTAAAACTGAAATATAATTTACAATTAAGAAAATTTTGAATTAAGCTTGTTTTTAAAAGGCTGAGTTTTGATATAATTTTAAACATATAAGAAATCTTACTCTTTTTCAAAAGTAAAACTATTCTCTATTTTTAGTTTTCAGTTTCCATCTAGTATCAAAGATTTCAAAATATACAACCTGTTTCATTCATGTTATGTCTAATCTACATATGTGCAGTTAAAAAGTAATTTGCATTGTTAATAATGCAAAATATTTCTCAGTCTCAGTATTCAACTACTGCAAATAGTATGCTAATTTTTTAGTACCTACAGAGCCAGGAATTAGAAGATAAGAGATGCAAGAAAAAAAGTAAACCCTCAGTACTAGGAAAAAATGGTACTTCAACATGGAAGAACTATTGCACTCATGTTATCTCAGAGGAAGTTTTGATAAATTAATTCCAATACATTTTCCAAACCTAAGTACTGTGTCCCACATCCTCCATGCCCTGGGAGAGCTCTGGAGAAGCATGTCCCTGGACAATGCTCATCTCAACAGTGGGTATTTACAGTGATGGTTTGTATACGCAGACTGTGAGCACTAGCCCTAAGCATCTAGCGGGATCTAGATCTAGGGCTAGCCAGTAAATTCATTTCAGACTGTCATTTTCAGCCAATTTATTTCAGTCTGTCTGTGATCTAAGGAGCCCTGTAAAGCGTGAGGCCTAGGTGACGTCCCTCTCACCTCGGTGTAAGACGAAGGAGGTCTCTGTTTTCCTCCCTTCTTCATATTCCCTTAAGAAAAGGAACATGCATTTTTCAAAATTCTTCAGATGGGGGTATATGGATATACTCCCTGAATTCTTGATTAGCTACAAATGTCCAGTGACTGCACCAGAAGAGAGGACAGCTGGCCAGTATATAGGACCTTTGAATGTAGTTCTTTTTGGCTGCTATTCATTTTCTTCTATCTTTTGACTTGCAGCTTTGAGATAATCTAATAATAATAGCAATATTAGTATTACTGCTACTCTGTGTCAAGCGCAGTTCTAAGTACTATATATCAGTTAACCACTGGTTACTTTAATCCTCATAAAACTTTATGGATTAAGTACCATTATTATCACTATTCTATATGAGAAAACAGAAATACAGTTAAGTAATTTAATCAAGGTCACACAGGCAGTAAATGGAGAAATACAAATAAAAACTAGACTGTGCATTTCAAGTCATTATGCTGAGCCTCTGTGCCCTGTTTCACTAATAACTTTTTAATTCTTTTTCTTTGGGGGAGGTGCCTTATCTTTTCTGTCTAGAAGAATGAAAATTTTTCTTTTCATGCTTGCAGTTTTCTGTTTTGTGTTCTTCTTACCAAACCTGCCTGGAATTCAGATCTTCTTTCAAACTGTACTCTGGGAGGAAGCACCAAAGCAGCTACCTGAGAGTCAGCAGACCCAAGAACCCAAGGCCTCCCACTCAGATCCTACAGTTAAGACAGGACTGGAATAGAGGGGAAGTGAGAGGCATTTAATAGGCTGGTCCTCACATTTCCAGAATCTGTCCTTATATTTGAAACAACTTATTTAAGAATATAGTAATAACTAGATTTACATCATATTTTCCTTCCAAAATCATCACATTTTCATTCATATATTATTCATATATCTCATGAAATACCACAGCCTTTTCTTCAGCTTTAAATTTTAATCTGAACATTGTAATCTATATATATATATAGCAAAGATATACAATTTAACTGAAGACAGTTTTAAATGACAAGGTCAAAGAAGAGTGTAGGATGGCAAGAATCAAAAATGAAACCCGAATAAACTTCGGCACTCACGAATTGCATAATTTTATACTTTCAAGTGGTATCTTGGTTTCTTAATAACCTTGTTTAACTGTGGTGTAGTCATCTTTCAATGTATAAAAATCATAAAATTTCTCAGGCACTAGCAGATCAAAGCAGGGCTTTAAATTCACATGGAATAAAGACACAGCTACACCAAAATCTGGACAAGTTTGAACGGCTTTCAGAGTTCTTAAGCAGTTACACCAGAAAACAGGCTGGGGATGGGCACTGAGAAAGTGCAAAGTAGATGAGGAAGCAGGCAGAAGGGTGGGATACAGCAGTTTGGGAAAGGACACATGTCTAGGAAAGAGGTCATTAATGGAACATTTTCAATCACAGGATGAGAAGTCTCCTGGAGGACAGACAAGAAAAACCTGTGAAACCAACGTTTTATTAATTCCCTGCCTTATTCAAAGAAAAGTTTAGGAAAGCTCATTAGAGCACACTGAATCTATCAACACTGCATAATTAGGAGTAAACAGAAAATATAAAAGAAAAAAAGGAGAGTGTACATGGTTGGTCTCACAGACCTGGGTTTGGGTCCCATATAGCACTAGCCAGCAGTCTGACCTTAGGAAGTGGGCAGCCTCTCTAGGCCTCATCTGCAAAAGGCTAGCAGAAGGACCTGTCTTGTACAATGGCTATAATAAAAGCAAAAGCAATAGCTATAATAAAAGCAAAAGATGTAAAAGGCTTAACATGTCAGTATACCCGTAAGTATTTAAATACTTTATTCTTTTATTAGTGTTCAAAGTTTTGTTCCGTGACAAGCACCCAGAATACAGCTCTTCCTGTTTGCCAATTAAATATGCCTTAATAGAAAATTGAGCTGGGGCAGAGCCAAGATCCTTTTGAAAATGCATAAGTGTTTATTTATAAGGACAATCATCAACATAAAAAGTTTCTTAACTCTATTTGGAAGTGAATTACATTAATATTTATGTTAGGACATGACTCTCCTTCAGTCAGTTCAGTCACTCAGTCATGTCTGACTCCTTGCAACCCCATGAATCGCAGCACACCAGGCCTCCCTGTCCATCACCAACTCCCAGAGTTTACCCAAACTCATGTCCATCGAGTTGCTGATGCCATCCAGCCATCTCATCCTCTGTTGTCCCCTTCTCCTCCTGCCCCTAATCCCTCCCAGCATCAGGGTCTTTTCCAATGAGTCAACTTTTCTCATGAGGGCCAAAGTATTGGAGTTTCAGCTTTATCATCAGTCCTTCCAATGAACACCCAGGACTGGTCTCCTTTAGAATGGACTGGTTGGATCTCCTTGCAGTCCAAGGGACTCTCAAAATTCTTCTCCAACACCACAGTNAGCCCAGAAAAATAAGGTCAGCCACTGTTTCCACTGTTTCCCCATCTATTTGCCATGAAGTGATGGGACCGGATGCCATTATTTTTGTTTTTTTAATGCTGAGCATTGTCGAGTTTTTCACTCTCCTCTTTCACTTTCATCAGGAGACTTTTTAGGTATTCTTCACTTTCTGCCATAAAATGGATCGTGTCATCTGCATATCTGAGGTTATTGATATTTCTCCCAGCAACCTTGTTTCCAGCCTATGCTTCCTCCAACCCAGTGTTTCTCATGAGGTACTCTAATAATATTTGTATATTCTTGGCCACTGAAAAAATGGTATATAAATTATTTCATACTAAAAATATCTGGCTTAATGATGCATGAAAGTTATATGATACATTTGAAATGATAAAATTAATGAATTATATGGTGTTTGTAAAATTAAACAAGACAATGTGTATAAATTACTCAAGCTGATAGCTGGTATGTATTTTGCACTTAATAATATGCTAAAACCATACTATATATCCCAACAGAAGATTTTTTTNCTCCCTTTCATTTTCATCAAGAGGCTTTTTAGTTCCTCTTCACTTTCTGCCATAAGGGTGGTGTCATTTGCATATGTGAGGTTATTGATATGTCTCCCAGCAATCTTGATTCCAGCGTGTACTTCTTCCAGCCCAGCATTTCTCATGATGTACTCTGCATAGAAGTTAAATAAGCAGGGTGATAATATACAGCCTTGACGTACTCCTTTTCTTATTTGGAACCAGTCTGTTGTTCCATGTCTAGTTCTAACTGTTGCTTCCTGACTCTCCTTAGAAAACAATTACTGAGCACCAAATAAGCCAGAGATGGATGAAAAATCAAAAGCATAAAGTTCTATGTCACATTCAAAATTTTAGCCCAGAAAAAAAAAATGTAAGGTTTATATAAGTAGACAACTATTTTGGCCACATGGAGTATCAATAAAATAGCCACAGAACTGCCTGACTTTAAGCAATGATGCTTCCTATAATGAACTATTTACCAAATATACACGATGGAAACCAAATGAGGTCATTTGTTCTTTGTCACCTTATCAGAAAGGCCTACTCTGATTGTTTCTTCTTCCTGGCACTTGTGACCACCTGACATATGCATTTACCTGTTTATATTATATGTGGCTTGAGAGTTTCACCACTACCGTCCCCTATATTGTAAGCTCTGTGAGATCAGACTTCGTTTCTTCCACTGCTGCCTCCCCAGTTCTGAGGTACCTGACATATGCGAGATAATTAATAAATTATTGATGAATCAGTGACTGGCTGAATCAATGATTATCTGTTCAGCTGGTGAAAGCTACATGACACTATCACAGATGTTGATACTAACTTTGGAATATTTGATTTATAATATTTCCTTCTTTTGCTGATTAAAGATTAGGCTAATTTACCTATAAAATTTACTCCTGATTTGAGATAATGGACTCAATGTGCCATATTGTACACCAAAATACACCAAAATAATGCATTATTCTAGAATTTTAAATAAAAACATAGTTCTTTTTTTAATACAATAAAATTTCTCTGATAATCCCAAAGCAGTTCAGTTAATCAGATCAGTTGCTCAGTCATGTCCGACTCTTTGCAACCCCATGGACTGCAGCACACCAGGCTTCCCTGTCCATCAGCAACTCCCGGAGCTTGCTCAAACTCATGTCCATCGAGTCAGTGATGCCATCCAAACATTTCATCCTGTCGTCCCCTTCTCCTCCTGCCTTCAATTTTTCCCAGCATCCGGGTCTTTTCCAATAAGTCAGGTCTTTGCATCAGGTGGCCAAAGGATTGGAGTTTCAACTTCGGCATCAGTCCTTCCAAGGAATATGCAGGACTGATTTCCTTTAGGATTGCTTGTTTGATCTTCTCGCAGTCCAAGGGACTCTCAAGAGTCTTCTCCAACACCACAGTTCAAAAGCATCAATTCTGTAGTGATCAGCCTTTTTTATAGTCCAACTCTCACATACATACATGACTACTGGAAACACCATAGCCTTGAATAGATGGACATTTGCTGGCAAAGAAATGTCTCTGCTTTTTAGTTTGGTCACAGCTTTTCTTCCAAGGAGCAAGTGTCTTTTAATTTCATGGCTGCAGTCACCATCTGCACTGATTTTGGAGCCCAGAAAAATAAAGTCTGCCACTGTTTCCACTGTTTCTCCATCTATTTCCCATGAAATGATGGGACCAGATGCCATGATCTTAGTTTTCTGAATGTTGAGTTTTAAGCCAACGTTTTCACTTTCCTCTTTCACTTTCATCAAGAGGCTCTTTAGTTCTTCACTTTCTGACGTAAGGGTGGTGTCATCTGCCTGTCTGAGGTTATTGATATTTCTTCTGGCAATCTTGATTCCAGCTTGTGCTTCATCCAGACCAGCATTTTACATGACATACTCTGCCATATAAGCTAAATAAGCCAGGTGACAATATACAGCCTTGACGTACTCCTTTCCTGATTTGGAACCAGTCTGTTGTTCCATGTCCAGTTCTAACTGCTGCTTCTTGGCCTACATACAGATTTCTCAAGAGTCAGGTCAGGTGGTCTGGTATTCCCATCTCTTTCAGAATTTTCCACAATTTGTTGTGATCCNTACCCTTTCTGATTTTTCATTGTTAATATATAGAAATGCAAGTGATTTCTGTGTATTGATTTTGTATCCTGCAACTTTGCTAAATTCACTGATTAGCTCTAATAATTTTCTGATACTATCTTTAGGGTTTTCCATGTAGAGTATCATGTCATCTGCAAACAGTGAGAGATTTACTTCTTCTTTTCTGACCTGGATTCCTTTTGTTTCTTTTTCTTCTCTGATTTTTGTAGCTAGGACTTCCAGAACTATGTTGAGTAATAGTGACACCCTTGTCTTGTTTCCGATCTCAGAGGGAATGCTTTCAGTTTTTCACCATTGAGACTAATGTTTGCTGTAGGCTTATCATATATGGCTTTTATTATGTTGACGTAGGTTCCTTCTATGCCTATTTTTTGAAGAGTTTCAATCAAAAATAGGTGCTGAATTTTGTCAAAGGCTTTTTGTGCATCTGTTGAGATTATCACATGGTTTTTATCTTTTAATTTGTTAATATGGTGTATCACATTGATTTGCATATATTGCAGAATCCTTGCATTCCTGGAATAAACCCAACTTGATCACGGTGTATGAGCTTTTTGATGTGTTGCTGAACTCTATCTGCTAAAATTTTGTTGAGGATTTTTGCATCTAAGTTCATCAGTGACACTGGCCTGCAGTTTTCTTTTCTTGAGTTGTCTTTGCCTGGTTTTTGTATCAGGGTGATGGTGGCCTTGTAGAGTGAATTTGGAAGTGTTCCTTCCTCTGCAATTTTTTGAAAGAGTTTTAGAAGGATAGGCACTAGCTCCTCTCTAAATGTTTGATAGAATTATCCTGTGAGGCCATCTGGTCCTGGGCTTTTTGTTTTTTGAGAGACTTTTGATGACAGCTTCAATCTCAGTGCTTGTAATCACGTTGTTCATAATTTCTATTTCTTCCTCATTCAGTCTTGGAAGATTGATCTTTTCTACGAATCTGTCCATTTCTTCCAGGTTATCCATTTTATTGCCATATAATTGTTCATAATAGTCTCTTATAATNATGACTTCTTAAAAATGTTAACAAATGTATAACCTGATAGCTAGATAGCCAAATTGTTTATTTGAACTATAAACTGATTATAATTCATGTTTCTACTAGTTCTTATCTTCTATTTTGCCAAAATTGTCTCCGTAGCTGTAACCCAGCCCTCTGCTTGTTTTGCAATATCCAGATGTTTGTTCTGCTATGAGAAACCATGTCCAAAGTAAATAAATAAATAGGTTTCTGCCTAATGGAATAGTACCTATAAATTACATTATATTTTTTATTCCATTTGACTTTTCCTTTGTTTACGATGGAATTTCAAAAGTAAATAGTACCATCAAGCTCAACAATGCTAAATGTCAATGCAGTGAATACAAAATAAACAAATGGCACTTCAGTTCATAAACATAAAAATGATCACCTAATAAGATTTTAATTGATTTTAAGAATAGCTTTCATACATATTGCTTTTTTTTTTACCAATAGAAAGAATACCAAGGATCTGTTCCCATTTATTGCAAATTGTGAAATTTATGCACATCAGAGACAGGAGACCCAAATGACTGACATTCTATTAAGATGCACACAACTCAAACACAGTATTTTTTGCTTTACTTCTGCCTTCCTTCTCNACTAGCTTTGTTCGTAGTGATGCTTTGCAAGGTCCACTTGACTTCACATTCCAAGGATGTCTGGCTCTAGGTGGGTGATCACATCATTGTGGTTATCTGGGTCGTGAAGATCTTTTTTGTATAGTTCTTCCGTGTATTCTTGCCACCTCTTCTTAATATCTTCCGCTTCGCTTAAGTCCATATGATAAAGGACAGCAGTTAATGTCTGAATCCTATAAAAGCAGTTAATCAGACATATTGTTGTTCAGAATGTGATCATCTATTGGGGTTTAGCTTATCCAGGTTATTTTCACTAGTGTCTCAAGAATTGTTTGAAGCAAAAAGAATTATAGGGATTCTAGGAGAGCCATAATTTGATGGCTTTTTAAACCATTCTGGTAAATATTGACTGCTAACAAAATATGCAGATTTTATTTCTGTGGTGACATAATTACTGTTAGACTCAGTAAATGACACAAAGTTTCTTTAAAAACCCCTAACTTTATGTCAAGTTAATTCTTTGAAGGATTCCCCCTTACCTTTCCTGATGTATTTGTAGGCTGCATGCATTAGTGCTCAGTTGCTTCAGTCATGTCCGACTCTGTGACCCTATGGAATAGAGCCCACCAGGCTCCTCTGTCCATGGGATTCTCCAGGCAAATACTGGACTGGGCTGCCATGCCTTTCTCCAGGGAATCTTCCCAATACAGGATCGAACGCCCCTCTCCTATACCACAGGCAAATTCTTTACTGCCGAGCCACCAGGGAAGTGCATATTTATAGGTTCAGTTCAGTCGCTCAGTCGTATCCGACTCTTTGTGACCCCATGAATTGCAGCATGCCAGGCCTCCCTGTTCATCACCATCTCTCAGAGCTCACTCAGACTCGTGTCCATAGAGTCAGTGATGCCATCCAGCCATCTCATCCTCAGTCGTCCCCTTCTCCTCCTGCCCCCAATCCCTCCCAGCATCAGTCTTTTCTAGTGAGTCAACTCTTTGCATGAGGTGGCCAAAGTACTGGAGTTTCAGCTTTAGCATCATTCCTTCCAAAGAAATCCCAGGGCTGATCTCCTTCAGAATGGACTTGTTGGATCTCCTTGCAGTCCAAGGGACTCTCAACAGTCTTCTTAGTGACCCACAACTCAGTTTATACAATCAAGACACTTATCCAGTAACCTTCCATGTAATGAAAATGGTTAAAAATGGCTCTAGAATTAGTAGGCTTGGGAGAAAATCCTGCTTCTGCCATGTACTTGCTCTGCAATCTTGGTATTTAGCTTAACTTTTCTGTGCCTAGTTTTTCCCATCTTTAAAATGGGGATGGTAACAAGAGCACTCCCTTTTTTAGACTATTGAGAAGATTAGGAGTTAATTCAGCCAAGGCACCTGAGACAATGCCTGGCCTATAACAGCAGAGCACAGGATTTTTCTGGATTAACTTTGACTTCCCAAGAGAAAAGGATTTCAAAATTATAAGACAGTGAATGATCAAAACTACCTGCATCTGCTTCATGAAGTTTCACGGAGCAGAAGTGATTCTAGTTTAGGGAAGTGAGTTTCGTGAGTTTCCATTTCCATTTCATTCCTTAAATTGTTCTACATGACTCCCTGGAAAGCAGGAGTGACCCAATCCAAATGACTGGCAAAAGTCCCAAGTTCTGGCCCTTGATGGAGTAGATTCTGCTTCAAACAAGGATGTTTTGTTCTTGTAGAAAGAAAATACCTTGTGCAGTTTAAGATTAGATATCTAGGAGTCAGTGATTTATTCACTTCTTTGTCTAATGGAAAGGACAGAAATGAAATTTGAGGCTCTTATCCCCTCAAAAGAAAACATTATTATTTTTTTTAGAACTTTCAGACACCAACTAGAATACACTTTCTACTTTCCTATGACCATCAGTTGGTATGTAGTGTTTTAAGATTAATGCTTACATTCTCCAGGAAATAGCATTCAACACTAGAATTACACCTGTTTCCATGGGGACTTTTTTTTTTTTACTTTATTGTGGTAAGAATATTAACATGAGCTCTATGTTCTTAACCAATTTTAAGTGTATGTTATTAACTGAAGGGATGATGTTTTATAGCAGATGTCCAGAGCTTATTTAACCTTTTTAACTGAAACTTGATGCCTGTTGATGACTCCCCATCCTCTTCTCCTCCTGCCTCAAGTAACAATTTTAGTCTTTGATTTNTTTAAGTGTATGTTATTAACTGAAGGGATGATGTTTTATAGCAGATGTCCAGAGCTTATTTAACCTTTTTAACTGAAACTTGATGCCTGTTGATGACTCCCCATCCTCTTCTCCTCCTGCCTCAAGTAACAATTTTAGTCTTTGATTTTTATGAATTTGACTATTTGAAAATATTAAAATAAGTAGAATCATGTGGTATTTGTCTTTCAGTAGGCTGGCTTATTTCACTTAGCAAAATGTCCTCAAGATCCATCCATGTTGCCATATCTTACAGAATTTCCTTCTTTTTAAAGGCTAAACAGTATTCCATCCTATGTGTATACCACATTTTTTCCATCCATTCATCAGCAGATGGACATTTAGGCTCTTTCTACATCTTAGTTATTGTGAATAGTGCTGCAATGAATATAGGAATGATACATCTTTGAGATCTCAATTTAAATTATTTTGGATAAATGCTCAGGACTGCTACATTATGAAGGTTGCCTTTTCATTATGTTGATTATTATAGGACACCTTTTTGGTTTTATGTAGTCTCACTTATCTATTTTTATTTTTGTTGCATGTACTTTTGGTGTCACACTCATGAAATCATTGCAAAGACCAATGTATAAAGCTTTCCCCCTATGTGTTCTATAGGCGTTTTATAGTTTCAGTTATAATATTTAAGTCTTTAATACTTTGGAGTTATTTTTTGTATATGGTGTAAGATAAGGGTCAAATTTTTTTTTATGTAAGACTATCCAGTTTCCCTACTTCTTTGTTGAAAGAGACTGTCCATTTCCCAAGAAGATCTCTTACAGACATCTTTGCAAGGACACTTTCATGGTAAATAAATAGAATACTGTTCTTTTGAATGTTTTCAGCCTTCAATTTCATTTAACATGTTTCCAAACAGCTTTGTTATTTAGAATTCTGTCCTCTTCTCACATCTGAAAAAACAGGACTCTTATCTCAGCAGATTCCCTTTACAGATATTTGTTGATTTCTATATACTGTAGCTTTTAGGCTATAAAAAATTTTATTTGTCTGGATTGAATCAGAAATAAAGTTTCTAAAGTTATACAGAACTCAATAAAAGAGAATAGGAAACAGATTTTTAAGAAAGGCACATTAAAACAGCTGCCCTCTGCATCTATATTCCCATGCCCTCAAGTCTGTGTCTGTTGATATGCAATCGGGATGGAATGGTTCTTGTGGGAAAAGGAAGCTGAACTATTTACCGTGGTGCTGACAAGCAATATGACATGCTGGGTAAGGGGTGATAGGGGAATGCTGCCCATCATCCACCCAAGCCATTTTGGCTTTTTCTTCTCAGCTAACGGTCTCCCGATTTGTTCAGTAGGGACCTTCACCAGGGATGAACCATAACTGATCTAAATTGCATATTCTAATATCATTCTGCTGGGATGTGATTGATTAATAATGGTCATGTGATATAGTCCAGCTAATGAGGTATGGAGAAGCAAGAGAGAGCTCCTCTGCCTGACTAAAAAGACAAAGTTCTGTGGAAAGGAAAGCTTAAACGTTCTCTTTTTTTCTGTCTGGAATATGGCTCTGGTTTTTGAGATGCAACCAATATTTTGTAATATGAACAAAAAGCCTGAGGATGAAAGCTACAGATGATGAAGGAGAAAAACAGAAAGGTCAGAGTTCCTTCAAACAGCTGTTTACTGAGCAGCTGTTATCTACTCTGAGCAGCTGAATTTAACCTACTTCTGCCATTGGAATTTTTCTAAGAGAAGAAAAACACTCCTCATTTTTCAAGTTCCTGAATCTAGGTTTGCTCTTTCCTGCAAACGGATGTCTGAAACAGGTGCACTCTCCTGAGGTTTTCTGTAAGTCCACTGCTAACATAGTGATATAGTCATTTGGGTTCCCTCCAAAGTAGAAAAGTAGGCCCTGAGATGAGGATTCGGATGCAAGTAGTTCATTTTAGAGGTTAAAAAAAAAAANCAGGTGCACTCTCCTGAGGTTTTCTGTAAGTCCACTGCTAACATAGTGATATAGTCATTTGGGTTCCCTCCAAAGTAGAAAAGTAGGCCCTGAGATGAGGATTCGGATGCAAGTAGTTCATTTTAGAGGTTAAAAAAAAAAAAGTAGTTAAGAAAGTGAAACACAGAAGGGAAGGCCACCAAGAAAGAGTGCCTCATCAAGAAAGCTACCACTGTGGGAAAACTCTACAGACCAATGGGAAACACATGCCTCAGGAGCTGAGTTATTTATACACCAATTCATCATTCATTAGTTGATGGCTCCTCCCAGGGAAAGTCTGGGAAGTTTAATTTCCTGGCAAACCTGTCTACCATGTAGGAAGCAAATTGGGCTTTAGCGATCAGAAAAAGTCCTCAGGAAAAGAAATGCAGGGACTGGTAGTTGGAAGTCCAGCTAGCATGCTCTGAAGAACTAAGGGATATGGGTTAGACATCTGCTTCAAGTAATGGATTGCTGTTATAGACAACACATGTGTACAGTTAATGATTACATTCTCTGCGTTGGTCTCTAATAAGGGACATTTTAGAAGCACTGAACAGACAAACAGAGAAGGCAATGGCACCCCACTCCAGTACTTTTGTCTAGAAAATCCCATGGACAGAGGAGCCTGGTGGGCTGCAGTCCATGGGGTTGCTATGAGTCGGACACGACTGAGTGACTTCACTTTCACTTTTCACTTTCATGTATTGGAGAAGGAAATGGCAACNTCTTTCAGAATTTTCTACAGTTTATTGTGATCCACACAGTCAAAGGCTTTGGCACAGTCAATAAAGCAGAAATAGATGTTTTTCTGGAACTCTCTTGCTTTTTCCATGATCCAGCAGATGTTGGCAATTTGATTTCTGGTTCCTCTGCCTTTTCTAAAACCAGCTTGAGGTTGCCAAAGTTCATGTCCATTGAATTGGTGATGCCATCCAACCATCTCATATTCTGTTGCCCTCTTCTCCTTCTGGCTTTAATCTTTCCCAGTATCAGGGTCTTTCCCATTGTGTCAGCTGTTTGCATCAGGTGGCCAAAGTACTGAATCTTCAGCTTCAGCATCAGTCCTTCCAAAGAGTATTAAGGGGTGATTTCCTAAAGATTGACTAGTTTAATCTCCTTGCTTTCCAAGGGACTCTCAAGAGTCTTCTCCAACACCACAGTTCAAAAGCATCAGCTCTTCGGTGCTCTACCCTCATTATTGTCCAGCTTTACCATCAGTACATGACTACTAGAAAGACCATCAATAGGTATACAATAGTATGTAAGATTTTATTTGCATTTCCAGGCTATAAAAGCCTTATATGCTGCATTTTACAGAATACCAAAGTGAAGTTTTTCTTTCATTTCTCTTGCTACATCCCCCCATCTAACTTTTTTAGTACTAATCTAATTCCTTTTAGTTAATGATATTTTGGTTGACAAATTAGTCACCATTTTTCTCTGGGTAAATATATCTCAAAGAAAGTGTTTGCTTCTTACAGTAAGAAAAGGTAAATTGTTTGTGTAAGTAGAGGTAATCTCTCTCTCAGTTTTAAGACTTAGAAATCATCTCTTGGCTTCCCAATTTTCTTTTTCTTTAGTCTCCCCACTAGTTGATAACTACCACAAACAGCCAGAATACTGCATGTAAGTTTGTATCTGGGATATTTACAGCTTGGCTTAAGAAAATGAATTAGCTGAAAACCTGACAAAGATATCCTCTAGTCATTTTTTTGCCCGTGTACCATGGTGAGGGGTTTCAGACACAGATAGGACTCCATTGGACTTGCATCACTTTGATGAAGCTCAGATAAGCAACTAGGTTCTGGGGTCTTTTATTAAAAAGGATTTATTTTTCCTTATTTTTTAATTCCAGGATTTCATCGGGCAGATGAAGGTTTTTATTTTTTTAGAAAATCTCCCTGTCTTATGCAGTTCATGGTGTACTTTCCTCTCTTATTCAGATAAGATTTGGAAGAGCAATCTGGTGTTCATCTCAGTGAAAGCATCAAAATATCTTTGTCATATCATTAAATGGAACATTATGTAGTTACACAACATCATAAAGCTTTCTTAAAAGGTCATTGAAGAATCTTAAATGATCTGAAAAATGTTCATGAGTTCAGTCAGTGGAAATAAACTACAGATCTATATATGCATATCAATATTAGTTATGTCTCCATTTTGAAGTCTATTTATCCAGGTAGTTACTTAGACAAAGAAAGTATACCAAACTATTAACAATGAGTGAAGATATTGTGAATTATTAAATACTTAAAATATAGTTATGCTTTTCAATAGTTCTATCATGAACGTGTATTATTTTTGTAATCCAAAATGATTAGAACAAAAAGCACTTATTAGTAAAAAGGATAATATTTAAAAATTCTAGGGAGATTTTTTTTTTTTTTTTGGCCCTCACAGTGAAGCTTGTGGGATCTTAGTTCCCCAACCAAGGGTTGAACCTGTGCCCTCAGCAGTGAAAGCACAGCGTCCTAACCACTGGAATACCAAGGAATTCTCCTAGGAAGACTTTATCTTACAAGAGAAGCTTCGATGAAGAAATTTAATATACACAATCATTTTCCTTTTAGGTTTCTTGATTTTAATGATAGTTTGAGAGAATAATAATGGAATTGTAACTTTCCAGATATGATTTGTAAACATACATTCAGTAAATTCAGACATGTATAGGCAAGTCTGGTAGTTTGCTGGCATCTATTTGCATGAAAGACAGAGGGTCTTGGTAATGTTATTTTCTTGTAATTGATGATTGGCACCACCATGTCCTCCAAAACCCCATCCATTGTGGTATGAAAGAATATTTTAACTTCCCAAGCACAGGGCGACATTTCAGCTGGGGAAATTACTCATCATTACAGGAGAACTGGAGGACACAGCTGAGTAGAGAATGTCCTTGAGGCTTGGCTACACCTTCATACAGTGACAACAAACTTCCTACCCCACCCTTAGAAAAGTGTCATGGCTCTCAAGAGAGGAAGCTAGGAAAGAGAATGTGTTAAATAAACACTGTCTTAACCAGTGTTGATGCAATGCAAATAGGCTGCAGGGCACCCAGTTTCATTAGTATACACCAAAACATCATTATACCCATCTGGTAGGGAAAGAGGGACGGCAGATGAGTGATGTCATCGGAATCTCTTCAATCATAAATTCATTTCTTGGATCAACAAGTTTTGAGATTTAAAGGAAAATATATGCTTTACCCTAACTTGTTAAAACTCCTATATACATTTTCCTAAGACCAGGGGAAGAATTAAAGAAGTGATAACACTTCTTAAATAGTGTCTAGCACTATGCTAGAAATTGTAGAGCCTAAAGAAATAAGGCACTTCCTGAAAAGAATCTTAGGATCTTATTTAGGAGATAAAACAGACATATATACAGCACACAAACAACACTACATGTTCCAGGAGGTGTAGCAGAGTGAAATATAGATAAAGGAAGTGGTCTGTGACAATTTGATAGGTACTCTGTTTCGGCTCCTCTAAAGGTCAACCTAAGTTCCTTTTATTACTACTTGTGTCTAAGGTACAAGGGACAAGTTACATAACTTCTGTATGCCTCAGTTTCTTTATCTGTAAAATGCTGAAGCTAAACCTGCTTCATAAAAAATCTGTATATAATATGCTTATGTCTAACAGACATAAATAATACCTCAATAAATAACACCTCCTATTACTACCAAATGCCAAGAAAAATAGTTCAGAGAATACATCTGGTACTTGTTAAACACTGATTGCCAGAGAGGGGCAAGACTTTTGACAGAAAGTGATGTCTTTTAGAAATGGCAGTCAGATTTTCAAAGAAGATTTTCAGGTTTGCATTTTATAAAAGGCTGGGAAATACTCATCCCAATGACAACTTCAAATCGTTCCCATACAGAAAAGAAAGTAAATGGTAAGAAAAAATGTCAGTTAATTATTTTCTTAAAAAAAAAAAACCAAAACATAGATAACTGATTTGAGGCTTCTCTTTAAAGTTTGAAAAGTTCATGACAGTCCATGATGCTGAAAATCCTGAGGATATTAAGCAAATCATTGCCCATTCAGGAAAGAACATATTCTAAAGTATATATGAGTATGTAGTAATTTTTTGAAGTTATAAAACAATATTTCTTTATTCTTTCACTCACACAGCAATACATATTAAGTGCTCACCATTTGAGGGATGGTACAATGTGGAATCTAAATGACATAGTCTGGGCTTTCAAGAGTTTTTAAGACAGTCAGTAAATAAGTGATTAAAAAGCAATGTGGCCAAGGTTAGCATGAGGCACTAAGAAGGCTGGAAGGGATATACAATGCAGGGATCAGGACGGACGTCCCAGAGGAGATGCTGTCTAAATGGGATGCAGGAGGACGAGTGCTGCAGGTACTTGAGTACTGACTTCACTGTGGCTACAGTGCCCGTGTGGAAAACACAGGGTGACGCTGAGTGTGGAGAGTGAAGCAGAGGTCATGTAAAAGAGCTCTGCCTCTATCCTGAGACCAACATCCATGCACTGAAAGATTTAAGGAAGGGGGATGGCATAAACTATTTTCATTTTTGAAAGATCACACTGGTTGCATGCTGGGAACATGTTGGAAGGTAGACTAAGGCTGAGCTTTTATGGCTTTTATAGTTACAAAGTCTTGTACAGTCTTCTGAGTCCAGAGAATTGAGTGAAACTAAATGGAGACATTTGAGGAGTCCACCCTTGAGGAGAAAATATTATGCAGTGGTTGAAAGCACAGAATCTTGATTAAAAAGCAATAGTTTTGCCCATTGCTCTCTCTGTGACCTTAGGTTTATCTGTCTCTATCTCTGGTTTCAGCTTCTTTATTTTAATATGGGAGTAAAATTATGTCTGTCTGTATTAGAATTGGTTAACAAATAAATAAATGAACCAAATCTCAAATGCTTATTAACATGATAAAAATTTATTTATGGTTCAAGTCAAGAAAAGGTACTAACTAAAATGATAGAATAAGTTAAAGGTAGCAGAACAAAAGCATTACATGCAAAAATTATTTTATAGATATATTATTTATAACTAGTTAGAAGGCAATGGTACCCCACTCCAGTACTCTTGCCAGGAAAATCCCATGGACAGGGGAGCCTGGTAGGCTGCAGTCCATGGGGTGGCTAAGAGTCAAGCACAACTGAGCAACTTCACTTTCACTTTTCACTTTCATGCATTGGAGAAGGCAATGGCAACCCATTCCAGTGTTCTTGCCTGGAGAATCCCAGGGACGGGGGAGCCTGGTGGGCTGCCATCTATGGGGTAGCACAGAGTCGGACACGACTGAAGCGACTTAGCAGCAGCAGAAGAAGAAGACATATAAAAATTTTAATTTACAGTAAGAAAAAGATAAAACACTTTGCAATAAATTTTAAATGAAAGGTGTAAAAATTCTTATGAGGAAAGACATAGAGTTCCTGAAAGCTATGAAAAGAGACTTGAACAAATGANGAAGAAGAAGACATATAAAAATTTTAATTTACAGTAAGAAAAAGATAAAACACTTTGCAATAAATTTTAAATGAAAGGTGTAAAAATTCTTATGAGGAAAGACATAGAGTTCCTGAAAGCTATGAAAAGAGACTTGAACAAATGAAAGACACTCCCAGTTTTTTAGGATTCAACATCATAAACTGCCAATTACCTAAGTTAATGAAAAATTTAACACAAACCCAACAAAAACATGAATAAATTTTTTTATGGATGTGCATGTGTGGTAAGTCACTTCAGTTATGTCCGACTCTTTGCAACCTTACGGACTATAGCCTGCAAGGCTCCTCTGTCCATGGGATTCTCCATGCAAGAATACTGGAGTGGGTTGCCATTTCCTCCTCCAGGGTATCTTCCCCACCCAGAGATCAAACTCATGCCTATTACGTCTCTGCACTGGCAGGCACGTTCTTTACCACTATTGCAGACAAATTAATATTTTAAAAATCATGTGGAAAAACAAACCCATGCAAGAATAGTCAAAAATACATTAAAAAGGAAAGGCAAGGAGGAAGGTCTAGCTCAGTTATAAAACAATCTATAAAGTCATCTAATTAAAACAGTGTGACACTGACGCATGAATAGACAAGCAAAGAGGGTAGATCAGAAAGCCAAGAAATAAACCCAAGTGCATATGGAAACAGTATATGCTAAGGTGGCATCCCAAATTACTAGGAGAATATGGTAATTTTAATAGATTATTCCGGGACAGCAGAATAATCATTTGGAATAAAACAAATTTAGCTCTACATTTTACACCATGTATAAGTATAAACTCCAAAGGGAATAGGGATCTAATTTTTTTTTTTTTTTTTTTTT